>JAQJVK010000006.1:39785532-39828291 GCA_035578135.1 Flexamia atlantica
TTGTCCAATTCCATTAAAATGATTTTAGAACCCCTCATGATCAATTCTGGTGTAAATTTTGTTTCCTCTAGCACATACTTGAGCAAAAACTGGAAATCAAAGCCTTGACCATTGTGGGCGATTACACAAACATGTTTGAATTGTCTGCGTACCTGCAAGACATAGTCCATGAACTGCTGAGCCGGATTAGAGTTGAAGACTCTCATACGGTTCTTACAAGCCATGCAAAATTTTCCGTCAATGCACTGATAGCAAAACTGTTGGGAAACGCACAGATTTACTTTATGAATTTTTTATTCTGGGTCAGAGGGGAGGGACTCATCCTGGCGAGTCTCCAAATCAAAGAAAATAAAAAGAAAGTCTTTAGATTTTGGTTTTCCATCATTACGCCTCATGTAACATTTATGGTTAGGATCCATATATGTTCCACAAGGCTTGCAGAATACTTCTCCACACTTGTGGGGTGTGGACCTTTCTCTGTAAAAAATCAGTTTCCCACAGTCAAGGCATTTTTTCACAGCTTTGCACCTATCAGCCTGATGGGCGATAAAGCAGTGCTGGTTTCTCAGTGTCAAGTTACATTTTGGGCAAGTTATCCCCCCATGCTCCTCCTTACAGGGAGGCGAGATGGTTTGACAATAGGGACAAAGATTAGAACACCTATGATAACCCTTATGGTCATAGGGGACATGGCATGCCTCGCAAAAGTACTTACATACAAAAGCAGCAGTTAGACTGGTGATTACATTGTAGTGACCATTGTGAAAGATCAAGTTGATTTTGAATTTTGGGTTGTCAACCCTACCTTCAAAGTAGACATCACGGCCTTTATTGTCGTAATTATACACAGTAATTTTGTAGTCTTTCAACAAGTCCTGAAATTTTTCCAATTCAAGGATACCTGCACCATCCTCAGAGATCTCTACCCTCGCCCTACGAATGAGTTCTTGAGCCATTATGGTCTGCCTTTTTCTATCATCTTGACGGATAGCTTTGAATAGAGGGTCTTTGTTTGCATGGGCAATTGCTACCACCAAGGCACGAGGGAGACACAGGTTATCTTTGTTTTGTATCACTACAATTCCTCGTCTTGCTCTACACTCTTCCTCAAAGGTGTTGTAGAGGCCAGGGTTGGAAAATTTAAAAATGGTTTTAGTACCATAAAGCCTAAACTTTTTGACATGAGTCTCCTCCTCACTAATTATTTCAACAGGCTCAACAACATGAGTCTCCTCCTCCATACTAATTGAAGAACTAGACTCTCCCATCTCAGAATCAATCTCACTCTCAATAATTGAGGGACTAGGCTCCAAACTATCAGTCATTTTTACGGGGACTTAAAAATTTAGGTTATAAAAGCCAATAATTATTAAAAGTACTTTAAAGATTAATTAAACAGAAATTTAAGTTAAAATTTTCCAAGTTCTTTTAGCAAATATCTGAATTAATTATTTAAGTTAAAGTTTTCTAAGTTCTTTAAACAAAAAATCCGAATTAATTATTGAAGTTGAAATTTTATAAGTTCTTTAAAAAAACTGAATTAATTCTAAGTACTCACAGCAGTATTGCACAATAGAACACGCTAGAACAACACAGCACAGACACCTCTATACAACTCGAAAGCCAGGAACAGAGTGATTGAGGCAAGATGTAAACCGATGGAGGTAAACCAATCAGCCAATAGGATGCCCGCCCGCTTATTCCGACCAATCACAGCGCAGCATTTTACCTTCCCACCAAAATAATATTTGAATAAACAAAGAACCACATTCCGGATGTTGTACTGATAACACTTTTCCTCCGGAGTCATGTGGTTTTCCTCCGGATGTCATGTTGATAGCCCGTTCCATTACCAGGAAACCACATACCACCTTATCTCACCATGTTATCCTTATCATATCCTGCCCAATTGATACATCATTTTTGAACGAAAATTAATTTGCTTATATGAAACACATTGAGGGGTCCTAAGCGCGAAATTATAACATTTAAAAAACTACCCCTAAAAAGTTAGGTTAGGAACACAAAAAATTACATCATCTTTTGACTGACGGATCACGTGACAGATGCGGATCACGTGACAGATGACGTCACGGTCCCATGACCGCTGGCACAGCTGATGACGTTATTTCTGCTATATATCCACGATCCATATATCATATAATGTATAGTTCCATAGAGTAACATAGTCTATAGAATAAGAAAATTAATATAACTCCAAGGAGTAAAGAAATAATATATAGCTCCATAGAGTAAGACATTTATATAATTCATTGGGTAATATAATCCATAGATAAAATAACTCCATAGAGTATCAGACATGGAGGTTAACAGTCCATAGGGTAAATATGGAGCGGGAGAAGAGGGCGGGAGAAGAGTGAGGTTAGGAATTTCGGCGCGAAAGACGACGCCATCTTTGATGGACACCATCTTTGATAGACGCAATCTTTACCACCTCCATAAGGGGCGGGGCTTAGGAGGGGTGGGGGTAAGGGGGCGGGGCTTAGGAGGGTGGGGAACCAATCAGAACAAACGGGCAGATCACGTGACCAAAAAAGGGGGCGGGGCCTGCTCAAGTGGGGCGCAGACTACTCCCGTACCTCGCAATTGTCTCTCCTTTATTGAGCTTGGTTGATTTTACATCCTCCGGTATGTTTTTTCGATCTTGCCTGAGCGTACCTGTACAGTAAGTTTTATTCGCTAATAGTCGGGCTGCCAAACGAACACTATTATAGAAATTGTCCATTTATACAGCATGTCCGTTTCCCAGTTTTCCCCTGAGCAAGTGCATCACAACTTTCTCGGTGTGTCCCTTCCCCCCTACCTCTTTGTCTGCAGATCCAGCATAGACTAAAAGTCTGAGAATCAGGCCCTGGTGTTCACATAAGGTGTACAGTTTCACCCCATACTTGTGTTGTTTGCCCTTGATATATTGTCGGAACGACAACCTCCCCCGCCACAAAACCATTGCCTCGTTAATCGACAGTTCTTTTTGGGGATAATAAATCTGATTCATTTTGTTGTTGTAGTAGTCCACAATTGGTTTAAATTTTTTAATGTACTCCTCACCCTCCGCAGACTTCGTGAAGTGTAGGCAACGGAGGATATTTAAAAATCTGTCGCGGGACATCATTTGCCTGAATACTTTCAGATCAAAAAACCCGTCAGTTTTCCAATAATCTTGGATTCGATTCAATCGGATTGTCCCCATATGCAAAATCAAACCAATGAAAATTTTTAATCCCGGGACAGTTAGATCCTTCCCAGTGTTGGGGAAGCTACTTTTACAATGTAGCTAGCAACAGCTACTAGCTACAGGTTGTAAAAAGGAGCTTTGCTACAGCTACAGCTACAGGTTTTGAAAAGTAGCTAGCTACAGCTACAAAAATCCTGCTTGAGTTACAGCTACTTTTTTTAGCTACTTTCATGAAATAATTCCTACTTTCCTTGTCTTTCGCAGTAATCGCAGTGGTGTATTGACTGAACTGAACACCCATCTAGCTTTTAGACGCGATTCGCCAAGTGTAGTTCAAGTAAATAAATAAATAAAAATCAATGAACTTACGAGTTTTTAAAACTATTTGCCATTGTAGGCTTGTTTAAAATATATTGTCTAAGTTTTAAATGAAATGTCAGGCATTAAAGTATAATAAACACTAACATTAATTTTGTGTTACATCATATTTGTACTACCTTAACATTTAAAATTATACATATATATCTGTTAGATATTCAAACAAAATGTATACGGTAGCTATAATACTGTAATATTAGAAGGTCTATTATAGATAACGCCCGTGTATCGAGACTCTTAGGCTGAATCCCTTTTCACATTTTAATATATAGGCTAGAGCTATTTGAGGCTAAACATGGCTAAAGACCTAGACCTACAGTTCGCGCATTATGTCTCCGGCTCAGTGTCTCCACCATAACAGACCAATTTTACCCTAAATTCTTCAGAGAATTACCCTAAATTACCCTAAAAAATTCTCAAAATACCCTAAAATTACCCTAAATGCAAAAAAATCATTATTTAAACAGTTTTAAATATAATTTAGTGTTTTAAGTGTACAGTATTCATACAATTATAACTACATTTATTTTTTTAATGGAATTATAATGACTCTGTTTAGTATTATTGTTGTGTAGACTAATTAAAAATAATATTTTATGAACTATGGAAAGGTTTTCTTGCTAAATGCAGGAAGGTAGGACAGAGGGTACTAAATTAGTAAGTTTGATCCATGAACTAAGTTAAAAGCTTTTTAAAACAAAATAAATTAAGAAGTTGTTTCCTTGCTATGCTCGAGTCCTCTGCGAGGTAATTAAAATAAATTAATAAATAAAAAATAACCAGCTAATTTATTATTATGTGCAGATCAATCTATATATTCAACATGGTTTCTGTTGTCTAGCTGAAATTATTAATTTTTGTTTTATTTGTGACTAGATTGACCGCTATACAGTGTGAAGTTATTTTCTACGAAAATTGGTTTTATTATTACGGTAGGGTTATTTTTCCTATATCACCATTGTATATTTAGTTGAAACCTGCTAAGAACTGTTACCTACTGTATAGAGTTTTCAGGTACAGATTTAACAACGTAAAATTTAAAAAATTAACTGATCAGCCATTCCAGAATAGATGAGCCTAAGAGCAGGATGATTAAAATCAAGTTTTTCTCGTTTATTTTAGTGAAAACTTTTTCGCAAATGGTAATCTTAACTCAATCCACATAATAAAACTGTTATCATTCCACTTTTGATGATTTTTTTAGTCCGCCAACTTAAACCCTACCATTAAACATTCATTTCTGTTTGTTTTCATTGTTCTGTCCCTAGTTTTTGAGCCTAAATCAAGTTATTTTGAGGAATAAAAATTGTGTACATAATGTGAGCATACTGCATCAACTTTAACACAAAATACTCACAAATAAGTCCTTCATTCGTTATGTATTAACATAAAAAATACTTGATTGTAAGCCTCCATTCACACGAGTCCCATACGGAACCTTCCCATGTCCTGGACGGAACCAGAAAACGTCAATATAATTCTGAAGTAACCAATGATAAACATTGAAAGTTAGCATTAAGAGGTTAAGAAATGTGTCTTTCATTGCTCTGTACATTTTAAAAACCTCTCTTACAAATAGAATAAAAGATTTTTCGTTATAATACTGCTTCAAAAACAGATGTTTTTAATGCTTGTTTTCCGGAACACTCTTTTTATTCCTAGGAATTAAAAGCTGATGTACTCGATACCAGCTGACTCTTGATAGTCCTAGGACTATAAAAGTCAAAAAGTGCCGAGTACGTCGTAATAATCGAACAATATTCATTCGATTACAAATAATCGAAACATTCATCGTTACTATCGAAACATTCATTGTTGTCAGTTTAATCTATTTGTGAAACTCGCTTATTTCACCAATCGATTATTACAAGCGTTCGATACGTCGATAGTTGTTCATTGTTGTCAGTCTACCCTAACACAAATTTAACAGACAATCAGCTGATTGCTTCAAATAGCAAGAACAAGACGGTGGCATCTTTTGAAGGCATCTTTAAAGGTAAACAAGCTGTAAAATTTGGTTTTCTTAAGTAGTTTACGTATTGTACTGAGCAATATAACGAAAAATATAGTTCATCACACGGACCTAAAGCTGCTTTTCGTTACTCGGTCATTTTTCAACCTCGGCTTACAGCCTCGGTTGTAAAACTTGACCTTGTACGAAAAGCGTCACTTTAGGTCCTTGTAATGAAATATACTATTATCTAAATTATGATGACATTTAATTTTGTGGTGTCCCATACGGAACTGGCCTACTGTTAATTTTTCTAAGAAAAGTATAATGTTTGGAAAGTTTTTAAAATATGCAACATTTTTGTTGACAAATCAACATACAAGTAGAATATTTTATGCTGTTAAACCAGTTTAAATATTTTTTTAAGTCCATTAACAAGTTATGTAAACATGGTGTAACTGTCCTGTACAGAACTTGGAATGGCTGTGATGTTTATTTTAAGTTAGGTCTAAAAACTAAAGAACTCATTAAAATTGGAATGCTTATTTTAAAGTTTAAATTAATAAATGTTTGTAATAATGCCATATAAAGTATTTTTTGTAATTACCCTGTTTTCTCAATGGATTTAATGAAAAAATGCAACGTTTTGATTTTACCCTAAAATTACCCTAAACCGGTTGAAATTACCCTAGAAAAGGGTAATTACCCTAAAAGTGGAGACACTGCTCCGGCTGTGGCACAGTCAGCTGGTTGCAAGGCGCGAGGGGAGAGGGGATACTTTTCTGAAAACATTGTTCTACTGTACCGCTGTTTGTCAACGGCTGTGTTTACCAAATTCATATGTTTAAAATATCATGTGATACGGTTATTAGCGTTGTAGCTGTAACCGGAGATATTATGCGCGAACTACACTGACTAGGCCCTACTTCTTTTGTTATTTTGAATACCTTCTTAAAGTGTTATGACTAATAATTGTTTATTATTGAATGTCCATTACACAAGTAAACATACACTGTCGCTACACGCTCCAATTTACGAATAATGCTCGAATTGCGATTGCACGTCGTCGTTTGTTTTTTCAGACGATTCCGCATCAGTGGTTTTGTTTTGGCCGCATTGATGGTTAGCGTTGTGTTGATTATTTCGATGTATCACGGTGTAAGTTCACTATCGTCGAACAAAGGCGGGGTGGGTCCAGCGAATCCAGGCTAATGCGAAATTGTACTGATGCGTCGCATGACCTTTTTTGTTCTATGTCGTTCTCACAAGGCCTCATGTTGTAAATAGTTGGCCGAACGTTTAGGCAAGTCAGTTTCGCGCTTGGACGACGATAGTGAACTCCCACAATCAAATGTTGGTCTTTGGTCAAAGGCAATTGATTACAGGAACAAAAAATAATTTCCAATCACGAATCATTACAAAATAAAGAACATCACGACTTACTCAGAATCTTCATATGGTTTGAAATGTTAAAATACCGGTTAGTGAAAAATATAAATGTTTGTACAGTATTGCGAAAGTAGTGGAAAAGTAGCGTCAAATTCCGCTACTCGCTACTAAATATAGTAGCTCGCTACAGCTACAAGCTACGCATTTTAAAAAGTAGTGGCGCTACGGCTTTCGCTACTAATAAAGTAGCTCGCTCAGCTGGCGCCGCTACTTGTAGCGCGCTACTCCCCAACACTGATCCTTCCATTTATTTATGTGTGATTTGGGGGTCAAAGACGGTTTGAAAAATACTTTGAGTGCGTAATCATTACTGGCTTTACAAATATCCTCAAGTAGTATTTCGTCCAACAACAAGTTGAACCAATCTATAGGTTCCCCTTCGCCAGGGATTGGCACCCAACAGAGCCAGTCTTAGTAAATGAAATAGGTCTCTCATACCTGATGTGGTAATATGCCATTGCGGAGCTTCGGAAAATGTTTCAAGATCTTCGTCAGTGTCTGTATCGGCATTGTAACCATAATCATCACTAGACAGATCGTCTACAATCTGCTGAATTGGATCGTCTGGATTGTCAACGTCAGGTTCGTCGTCAAACGGAACGTTCACCAAAGTGGTAAGGTTAGATGGACCAGGTATTGCTGGATCCATTTTAGCAAAAAAACACTACTTACAAACACTAAACACAAAAAAAATCACTAAAATAACTAATATGTACAGCAGCAAAGACAACAAACAAGGATAAAGTTCTGGGTCAACGGAGACGCACGCAGCACCACGCGAGAAACAAACGAATCGCACCACGTTGTAGACTGGTATTCGAGACACAATACTACACCTATCAACCTTCCTCGGCGAGAGCCTGAGCCACACTGAATGGGTTAACAAAGCATTGCGCGCTGCGTCCCCGGTGACGCAGCCGCTCCCAACCACGTCGCGCCGTGCGTCACTGGGGACGCAGACGCAGCGAATGTGTTAATATCTCAAAAATGACTTTTTGGGGTTAGTCTACTTTGCCTTTCGGGGCCTTAAGTCTCACCAGCAAGCTAAAAATTTATATTAATTCTATAACCATGAATATTTCCAAAATGAGATATAATTAAATGATACCCCCGTTGCAGCAGACCTGCATACTCAGCGAATTTCAAATGCAAAACAATATATTTTAATCTAACATAGCGAGATTTGACTTGTTTTTGTAAGCTCCATAAGATTAACATGGGGAATGAGTATGCAGGTTTGCTGCTACAGGTATGTTTAAACTGGTTGGTTTTAATTCAATATTTAGCAGATCTGAACTAGAAGAAGCCATTTACCAAGTTTTATCAAGATATTGTTGAGAAATAAACACGATATAGAATTTTACTTATTTCCCATAAGGTTAACATTGGGACAACATACTGTGTTTACCACTTTCAATATCTCGCTAACCAATGGACATAGAGCAGTGATTCAAGATACTAAATTGTTTGTTTTTTTTGAGCTGAATCCAATGGTGCCAACAAAAATTTGATAAATTGTATTTTTCTATATAAAAAGCTAAAAAACCCATTTTTGAAGGGGTATCCCCCCTTTACCCCCCCCTTCCGGTGGTCTGATCGGGCTGGTTCACGAACTCGTCCAATCGATTACCACTTAACATGTCTGTACCAAATTTCATCAAGATCAGACCATTTTTACGTCCGCTATCGTGCTAACAGACACAGATATATATATATATATATATATATCTAAAAATTCGAATGAATGGTGTTTTTGCTTCTGGGGGTTGCAAAACGAAAAGTTATCATGGTCTGGGGCTTAGGTCTTACCATGAGACCTACGGTAATAGCTTCTTCCCTATAGGGGAAATTCGCTAATAGTTAACGTTTGGCTCGGCGATTTAAAATACATATAATTCCATACATTACATTTAAATACCTGCTTGAGTATACGCCCTCTAGTTCGGTTTCGGTTAGATCGGCCGCCGGGGATAATCCGGCCGGTGCTAGGAGGGTGACTTATATCCTTCATATCACTAGCCGAACTGCGGGAAATGACCTTCGACAGGATTTATCCTGAATGTTTAGTTTCCGGCCGTAGAAGCAGTAGCGTAACTATGGGGGGTGATGAGGGGGATAGAACCCCCCCAAGATCCTAATAATAAAAAAAATTAGTATCGCAGCAATCTTACTTGTTTGAATACAAATACTCAAGTTGCCCTCAAGGTTACAAAAACTATAAGAGGCCTAGAATTAAAAATTTGGATGGGAATGAAGCCTCCCCTGCCGCGGCGGGGGTGTGGAGTTCGTCCTTGGTTCGGCGAAGAGCGGAGTGACACATTGTTGCCAAATAAATGTGTCTCCTGTCCGTCCGTCGTCCAACACTGTCGCTGTTGATCAGCCTATGCTCTTACTACGGATACGGTACATGATTTTGCTACTCCTTATTAATTTGAAAAGAAAGGATTTTTTAAATTTTCATTCAAGAAAATCGTTTATTCTTCTGTTTACATTAATAATAATATAAACGAATAGTAAAATTGTCAGCTCTTTTGTTTTGAATGCCTTTGTCAAGTCTTAACGTGGTATCCAGACATTATCATACTCAGTGATAAGAAAAACTGCCAGAGAAATAAATAACAAAAAATTTATAAGAAACATGGAACATGCAAAACTACAATGTTATCGATATTAAAACTGAATTAACGTATTAAGTTGTTTAAATGTCTTATTTTTGCCTATTTGTGAAGTGTTACGATTGTAAAAAAATACTATTAACCAAGAAAATATTGCAACATGTCCATTTTCAAAATAAGTGGCCATTATTATATAAATTATCAATATTCACAGAACTGAAACACATTTTTAATAATTCTCAATAAGGTCCAAAGTTTTTTTTCTAAGTTGATAAGTTTCAGATTCAAAATCCTTGTAGGCAGAGCTTAATTAAAGCTCTAAGGCCATACATTTTTAAGAATTGTAATTTATGATTTATACAACTTTTTTATTGTTGGACGTAAAAATACGATTTTTTGGTTGGTTTGGGAAATCCAGCATAACTTTTAAACCATCTCGCTTAGTACAGTAAAATTTGTCCAAAAAAAGACCAAACTGAAAAATAATTAGCCCCACCTTGAAACTTGGTATACAGGTCATCTTTAGGTTCTAATTGAAGAATCCGATGAGTCCATAAAAATTCAGGGGGTGGGAAGGCCCCTTTTTCGAGGGGGGAAGGGGGAGAAGGTTGTATTTTTTTGTAAATGCAATAACTCCGGTGAAAAAGGTCCGATCCATTTAAAATTTGGTGTGGGCTTTTAAAACAGTATATTTTAACACTACATAAAAAATAAATTCGATCGTGTCATCCTAAGGGGGTCCAAAGGGGGGATTTAACACCTCAAAAATAAGGTTTTTAATTTTTTGATACCCAAAAATTAAAATTCTGAACATTTTGTTTTATTTTTTGAATTCAGCTCAAAAAACCAAACAATTAAGTATTTTTAATTATTACTCTATGACCATTGGTTGCCGAGATATTGAAATTGGTAAACACAGTACGTTGTCCAATATAACCTCAAAATGTACAGAAAATTATAAATCCCGCTTATTTTTTATCATTTATCAACGATATTTCGAATTTGGCTTCCTATAGTTGAGTTTTAACGGATTTTGGCTCATAAGTCCCACTTTTCTTCATCCCCTTGTCACCAAACCTACATACTCATTTCCTATGTTATTTAAATGGGAAAACATTATGATATGTCAATTTCTCTTATATTTCCGGTTCTAATGACAATAATGAAACAGTTTTAGACTTATTTTACTAGGAAAATCTTTGGCTTTAAGATTAACCATTGACAGATATATTTGGTTGGGTTTAAGGCTAGTTGAAATGCTATTATCAAAGCTGTATTTTTTAAAATTATTTTTGTTTTTAATTGTTAATAATGAATATCTCAGCTCTTAAGAAAGAGAATGCATTTATTTTAGTCTTGAACTGCTCCGTAAATTATTTTCTTTCATTTAGCCTATAATTTGATAAAATTGGTTTTGATTTGGATCAGTTATAATGCGTAATTCAATTAAAAAATAAGTTTTTTTTAAAGTTTTACTTACAGTGAAAGGGTGATACCTCCAGTTCTAAAGGAGATAAAAGGTTAGTTTTGGACTCAAATTAAACAGAAATGTAGCAGCTTTAATATGAGCTATTATTCGATAAAATTGGTTTTGGTTTGGCTCAGTTATAATGCGTAATTCACGGAAAAAAATATTTTTTTTAAAGTTTTACTTACAGTGGAAGGGTGATACCTCCGGTTCTAAAGAGATAGAAAGTTAGTTTTGGTCTCAAATTAAACAGGAATGTAGCAGCTTTAATATGAGCTATTATTCGATAAAATTGGTTTTGGTTTGGTTCAGTTGTAATGCGTAATTCAATCAAAACAAATTTTTTTTTAAGTTTTACTTACAGTGAAAGGGTGATATCTCCGGTTCTAAAGGAGATAGAAAGTTAGTTTTGGTCTCAATTTAAACAAGAATGTATCAGCTTTAAAATGAGCTATTATTCGATCAAATTGGTTTTGGTTTGGCTCAGTTATAATGCGTAATTCAATGAAAAAATAATATTTTTTAAAGTTTTACTTACAGTGATAGGATGATACCTCCGGTTCTAAAGGAGATAAAACGTTTGTTGTGGTCTTAAATCATTCAGTGAACCATTCATTCATTTCAAACCATTTCATTGAAGCTATAGATCATTTGAAACCGTTAATTTTAAGAGGAGCTATAAACCTTTAATTAAAATAAAATTTTTGAAAAATTTTGTTTTTATGACGATAAAACATTACAATTCCCTTCAATATCAACCAATCTACATGATTTATAGGTCAAATGAGAGAAAATAATTTACAGAGCAATTCAAGACCAAAACAAATGCATTCTCTTTCTTAAGAGCTGAGATATTCAATATTAACAATCAAAAACAAAAATAATTTAAAAAATACAACATTGATAATAGCATTTCAACTAGCCTTAAACCCAACCAAATGAATCTGTTACTGGTTATTCTTAAAGCCAAAGATTTTCCTAGTAAAATAAGTCTAAAACTGTTCCATTACTGTCATTAGAACCGGAAATATAAGAGAAATTGACATATCATAATGTTTTCCCATTTAAATAACATAGGAAATGAGTATGTAGGTTTGCTGACAAGGGGATGAAGAAAATTGGGACTTATGAGCCATAATCCATTAAAACTCAACTATAGGAAGCCAAATACAAAATATCATTGATAAATGATAAAAAAATAAGCGGGATTTATAAGTTTCTGTATATTTTGAGGTTATATTGGACAACGTACTGTGTTTACCAATTACAATATCTCGGCAACCAATGGTCATAGAGTAATAATTAAACATACTAAATTGTTTGGTTTTTTGAGCTGAATTCAAAAAATAAAACAAAATGTTCAGAATTTTAATTTTTGGGTATCAAAAAATTAAAAACCTTATTTTTGAGGTGTTAAATCCTCCCTTTGGACCCCTTAGGATGACACGATCGAATTTATTTTTTATGTAGAGTTAAAATATACTGTTTTAAAAGCCCACACCAAATTTTAAATGGATCGGACCTTTTTCACCGGAGTTATTGCATTTACAAAAAAATACAACCTTCTCCCCCTTCCCCCCTCGAAAAAGGGGCCTTCCACCCCCTGATTTTTTATGGACTCATCAGATTCTTCAACTAGAGCCTAAAGATGACCTGTATACCAAGTTTCAAGGTGGGGCTAATTTTTTTTCAGACAAAGTTAGTTTTTACTGTACTACGCTCGGTTCTGCTCAACAACAAAATTCGTTGAGCTACTTAAAAAGTAACCAGACTGTTTGTGATTTCCTTGATAATATTATTTTGTTCGTTTTGTATTTTTTTATTACATTTGAGCTATAATCGAAAGTTGTATTTAAGTAAAAAAACTCAGATGATTATGTTGGAGATGAGTATGTTTCCTTACAAGGAGACGCCTCTTGGGTACTACCCTTAAGGGTAGTTATTACCTAAATAAATTCTTAAAATTAACAATCCTAATATATTAAGTAAAATTTTCTATATCATCCGGTATGGTGTACACTCTATCCTATGCTCTTATATGAGTAATGTTATCGTGCTTGCTGGCTTGCGTGCGTGCTTGCACAATTATCTCAAAAGCGGCTCCGAGGATTTCCTTCAAAGTCTGGAAATAAGTAATTTATGACTCAAAACGTCTTTAATGCAGATTACTTAGCCAGAGAAAATCAAATAACGTAATAAATCGAATTTTAAAGTTGTAAAATTTTAACATTGGCCTTATGGGTTGCCGTGATAGCAACGAAAATAAACAAGAAAAGTGTAAACAAATGAAGTAATCATAACAGCTGTTTGGAATCTACAGCCGTCAAGGGAAAATACAGCAAATGGGATGAAGAGTCCTTGGAGCAATAAAAAAGGTTTCTATTTATCAATTTTATTACATTGAAATATTTTATAGTAACTGGATGAACTGGTAAACATGAAATAACACCGAGCTAGGCTCGGTCCACCAGGTACTTATCGATTTTATTCTTATCATCTCCCCCCCCAAAGCCAAGTTATAGTTACGCCACTGCGTAGAAGTGAACTATTTATGTCAGTTTAGTTTACAGGTAAGCTTGTAATTGATGGACACTCTTGACCTCAACTATTTTAACAAACGATGTCGTTATCATAACCTTTGTATAGGTTATGATTCAAGTAATACTTATAAATTACTTGTTTTTTGGATTTAAAAGCATAGGTAATGAATTTAATAGGGTTATTACATTTTGATAGTACATCCGGATAGTCCGCCCATTTTGTAGTCCTGCCGGTGGTTCGGTCCCGAGGTGCCTGAACTTGAGGGCACCTACTGTATCGTTAATTATTAATGTGGTGGGTCATTCCCTGAGACGTTGACGTAGTCCTCTAAAAATTCAAATTACCATCAGTATTTTTATTGAAAGATAATGTTTACTGATACCTCTTTATTAGCTTTTCTGCCTCCATCATCATCATCATTATTACAGCAGTTTTCCTGTTCTCTTGTGTCTCCCACCACTTCAGAACCGGTGAAAGACATTTTATAATAATATATGAATTACAGGATCTTTTTGATGAATGGATTTAGATAAAGTTAATTAATTTTTTTAAGGATAAAAGAAAAATTCAAGAAAGATAGAATTATATTTCATTTGATAACATTATTTTTACAAAAGTAAACAAAAGAATATTTAATTTAATTTCAAGCATATGATAAATAAAAACAAACATAATTACACAGACTTCAGGAAATCATGTGGTAACATCCTTCCACCTCGCAAGTACAGAATTATCTTCCTTTTTATAAAATAATAAACTTCCTCTTCTTAAGTACATGGATTTATAAATTTTCAAATTTTATTCTGCATATTTTCGAGGCTGTCTGTCATAGAACCCCACAGTCTGTCTTGACGCTTTCTTCTCGGGCTTGACCGTCTTTTCCAGGGAAGGTCTTTTTCACCAGTTTTTTTTTTTCGATTCGACCTTGCTTTGTTTGGATCGGTATTGTTTTGCTTCGTCTTGGTTCTCTTGGTTGCATAACCTTTAGTGATGTATACCTCCATTTGTTGTACATATTTTTCTCCACAGTCCTTGTCTTTGCCCATTCTTCTTTCCAAATCGCTTAGGTGTTGCTTAGCTAATGCATAATCATTTGGTAAATTAAAGTTTTCTTTCCAAAGTAAACCAGTTTCCCATCTATCTCCAACTCTTTTAGTAGTTTTCTGGAAGATTTCTTCAGCTTATTTATTTTCTTCGGATAGAATTCCTTTTGCATCATCTTCTCCGAATGATTTATCCACTAAATTTCTGAGTTCTTTGTAGCAGTCTCTTGGTTCATCTAGTTCTGGCAACTCGTCTTCTTCAATGAGATTTGCGTGATGAAGAACATGCTGTTGAGAATCTTTTTCCGCCTTATCATAAACTGTACCATGAACAACCCACCCCAGTAAAGTTTTACTTACCGCTGGACCTCGCCACGGACCATGGATGGTATTCCTAGACATAAGGAGAGGCCAATTGTCTTGCCCAATCAGTATTGTAGGTTTGGCATTTTGAAAAGAAGGAACTTTAACTTTATTTAAGTGTTTCCATTTCCCTGAAAGATGCTCCATGTCAATTGACTGAACAGGAAGCGATAAATCTTTTACAGTTCTTACATTATTTAGATAATACTTCTTGGCATTATTTTCAATTCCCGAAATGTTAAGAGAGATTTTTTTGGAGTTTTCCTCAGCTCGAGTTACATCATTCGACCATTGCATAACCAACTCGGAAGTGGGTCCATCAACACCTAATTTAGTTGCAATTTCTTCTTCTACTAGTGTTAAAGTTGATCCGTAATCTAAAAATGCGTGAAGCTTGACTGGAAGAATTCGCAGTAAAACTTTTTCTTTATTTGGCGAGTTTATCATATTATTAGCCCCGGAATCAACTTTGTTTGGTAGATGTAGAAACGTGTTATGTTTTTTTCTACATTTCCTACAGACTTCTTTACTCTTACAACTAGGTGTTGTATGTCCTTTTTTTAGACAAAGGAAACAAATACCTTCAGACAATGCCCATTTAACACGTTGGTCTACAGTTTGGTTTTTAAAGGTTTTGCATTGAAACAGTGAATGATCATCTTTACAAAATAGACACATGTCGTCAGTAACATAATTCGATTTATTTTCATAACTTCTTACACCTACATTACCATCATAGAGCGTACTTTCCTCAAAACCTACAATTTCATTTGTTACATGTCGAGAAGAATCTATATTTACACGTAAAAGTGCATCTGCCTTTTTACGTATCCATAGACTGAATGTCTTAATATTGATAGGATCATTCCCTAATTCAGCTAAATACTCTCCCCGTTGTATCTTCAAACTGCTGTTTAGTTTATTTGTCATTTGATTCATAATATAGGATTAAACAAGTACTCTTTTTTATCTACTAATTCTACTGTATTTACAAGATTCTCAATATGGTCAGCTAACATTTCTAGATTGAATTCATTAGTTTCATAAATTTTTACCATTACTGATTCTAATTTCCCAATTAGATTACTTATTATCAAGTCTGGTCTTCCAAACTTGTTCTCCAAACGATTCAAAACTACATTCAAGTTCCCAGGCAACATAAACAGAGATTCTACACATTCCTTTGCTTTTACTTTTAATGCATGCCGTAATCTAACATAGTGATGAAGTCCGTTTTAACTCTGAAATAAAGTGAGGCCATTCAATAGGATTTCCATCAAAAAAAGGAATCTCTTTTGTTAGTAGTTGTCTTGAAAATAATGTTTGTAAATTTAAATCAAAGGCCTGGTCATCAGCTTTGTTATATTTCAAAATAGATTGTTTTGGACTTACGTTTTCCTGCGACGTTTCCTTACGTGAGATACTGGTACAACGTAGAGCTTTCTCCTCCCCAATGGTTGCAGCCGCCACGTTCTGCATCCGACGCTGCTGTTCGTATTGACTGCATCTGTCTCCCCGACTATTTTCAAGTGGGCGATTGCTGCTGTTTTCTCGAGGTAGTGTTCCATAATTGTCGTCTCCTTTATCAAAGTCCTTAATTTTGTCTTCAGCATCTGTTATTTCTCTGAATGTTTCTTGATTTGACACCCAGTCCCTAGTTCGGTGATGAGAAGTAGTTTCTGTGACATCTGATAAGATTGATTCATTGCTTCTTGACTTTGATTTCCTTATTTCATTTTCTTTTAATTTCAGTTGTGATTCTTTTAGTTTTTTCTCAAAATCCATTTTTGCTTTTTCAAGTTCCATCTGTTTTAATTTAAATTCTTCTTCCAATCTTTCTCTCTCTCTTTCAATTTCCTGTGTGACAATTAAATCTTGTAGTTCTTCCTCAGCTTCAGTTCTCCCTGATGATCTGAGAGATTCATTATTTAAAGACTTTTGTTTTTCTTAATTCTGGATTTAGGTTTTTGTACTTTTCTATTCCTCAAACTCAATAAATGTAAATCGTCCATAGGTTCTGGGTTTTCTCCCGGAGGACCAATTTTATTAGCTTTTCTGTCTCCATCATCATCATCATCATTATTACAGCAGTTTTCCTGTTCTCTTGTGTCTCCCACCACTTCAGAACCGGTGAAAGACATTTTATTATAATATATGAATTACAGGATCTTTTTGATGAATGGATTTAGGTAAAGTTAATTAATTTTTTAAGAATAAAAGAAAAATTCAAGAAAGATAGAATTATATTTCATTTGATAACATTATTTTTACAAAAGTAAACAAAAGAATATTTAATTTAATTTCAAGCATATGATAAATAAAAACAAACATAATTATACAGACTTCAGGAAATCATGTGGTAACACTCTTAATCCTTGACATGTTCGTGGCGGCATGGGAGCAATCGCTCCCATGCAAAACCCTAATGCCATCCTGGTGGGTGCGATTGCTCCCAAGCTGCATTGTGTTATAATATGATTTATTTTTAAGCCAGGATCTGGCTAGAAATCTGAAACTTCACACAGCACTACCTAACAGTATATTGTATCCTGTGACCACTTGGGTTTCCGCTGGAAAGTGCTGCTGCCACGGTAGGTGTAACGCTTTTAGTAATATAAAGTCAGTGCCTAGGCAGAGCATTTGCACGACTATTATTATCAGCGCTGTTTATCACTGTTTTGGTGATTTTTACGTTTGTTGCTCTCCTGACATGTTGGCCCCGGAGGATCCGGACTTCATTACAGTCGTTCATTTCATATTATAATATGATAAGGGTCTCAAGTGAGTGTGGGCGCGATTGTACCCATAATAATTAATGATTTCTTCAGTGTTCTAAAAAACGTTAAAATTAACATCCTAATGATTCAATATTAGTGTGTATGAGTAAGAAATGACAAAAAATAAACATATGCATTGTACACAAAACTACTGTTTTGTACAATCAACAAAACTACTGTTCTGTAACCTATCATTGCACTCATGATAGGTTGAATAATAAATGCTACTACATTTATTATTCAACCTATCATGAGTGCAGTCCAAATGCTAGGTGTGGGTGGATGCAATTGCTCCCATGGAAGTAGGCGTACATTTTCACACCTCAGGACTTGATGGAAGCAGTCAAAAGCCTATCAGTGACATAATTATTTGCAAAGGTAAGATTTTTAATACCTTTAGAACTTTCAGGATGGCAGTGAAGTACTAAAAAAAAACATGCCGCCGCGAATGTGTTAAAGGATAAACGAGCTTTGTAAAGTGCAATGGAAAACTTCAAATAAGAAATAAGGGAGAAATGTTAAATTAGCATAACACTATGTTGTTAACCAGTCATTATCTAGAGCACTCACCCTACAAAATAAGCTTCACGTCAAGAAATAAGGAAGACACAGGATTTCATTTATTTCCTATTACGATAACATGAGGAATGAGTAAGCAGGTTTGCAGCTGTGGAAATATAAAATTGGGGGATTTTAGGCTAAAATACAGATCTTAACTAGATGTTGATACATACCAAGTTTTATTAAGCTACATTGAGAAATAAATGATACATAGAATTTTATTTATATCCCATAAGATTAACATAGGGACAACGTACTGTGTTTACCGCTAATGATATCTCAGGAACCCGTAGACATAGAACAATGATTAATAAAACCAAGATATTTATTTATTCGAGCTGAATTCAATGCAAAAATCAAAACTAGATTATGTTGACTTTTTCATACAAAAAATATATAAAACAATTTTTGGGAGTTAAACAGCCCCTACCCCTCCCCCCCTTCCAAGGTAGGGTCACATCGTGCTGGTTTTCAAACTCGTCTGAATAATTACTTCTTTACACGTCTTTACCGAAATTTCATTATGATCAGACAATTATTAGGAGAGTTATTGTGTTTAGTGACACATAGATGTTGTGAGTCACTCTCATAATTATTTTTTTTTACTTAATGAATGTCGCCTTTAAACTCTCCAATACTACCAACAACCCTGTCAGATAACACCACCCTCCAGCCCTATCACATTTATAGGGAATCCAATCCCGGGATCCCGCGTGATATTAGGGCTTATTCAATCCCGGGATTTTTCGGCTCAATCCCAGGATTTTTGGGACTATAAAATTACGTGTAAAATCGATACTTACTAGGACCTCATCAGTTAAAACAATGTCATAACTAAGAATACCCCCGTTGCAGCAGACCTGCATACTCAGCGAATTTCAAGTAATGCTAAAGAGCATATTTCAATCCAACATCCTTAGGCAATGCCCATGATAAATACCTATCAGCACCTACCTTTGCTTTTTTCTTTTTCCTTGAGATTTGACATGTTTTTGTAAGCTTCTTCAGACTAACATTGGGAATGAGTATGTAGGTTTGCTGCAACAGGTACGTTAAAACTGAGTGGATTTAATTCGATATTTAGTAGATCTAAACTAGAAGAAGCCGTATACCAAGTTTTATTGAGATATGTTGAGAAATAAGCGAGATAGAGAATTTTACTTATTTCCCATAAGGATAACATTGGGAGAACATTAGATACATTAGATACATTAGCTGAAATGGCGACCTACCCAGGTAGGTATTTTAAGCCAAGTATGAATGATAGATGAGTGAAGGATGATTGTGGCGCGATCTTGTAGTCTTGTTACTGACTAAGGCCGACATATTCCTTAGACAGGACTGTTAATTAATAGCCCAACAGCCAATGGCAACTAAGGGACCTACATTTTAACGTGGGATCCGAACCACGATTTCGCCTCGGTTAACAATTTACGAACTGGTCTAATTATGAGGATGGTCCCATGAACGAGTACTCGTACTGTGTTTACCATTAGCGATATCACGGTAACCAATGGTCATAAAGCAACGATTCAAAATACTAAATTATTTGTTTATTTAAGCTGAAGTCAAGAGTGCCAACGAAAACTCGATAAATGTTATTTTTCTATGTAAAAAACAGGAAAAAAACCCATTTTTGGGGGTCCATCCCCCTTTACCCCTCTTCAAGTGGTCCGATTGGCCTGGTTCACGAACTCGTCCGAATAATTACTACTTTTCATGTCCGTGCCAAACTTATTCAGATTGGACCATTTTTACGCGAGTTATCGAGCTTAAAGACACATATCTAATATATATAGCCTACAGCGCGATGTTAAATTAAATATATTATTAAATATATTTAATTTAAATATATTTAATATTAAATATTTTTAATATTTAATAAATTAAATAAATCTATATATATAAAATTCTCGTGTCACAGTGTTTGTCTGCAAACTCCTCCGGAACGACTTCACCGATCGTTATGAAATTTGGTGTGTAAATTCTGTAGGTATGCGAATCGGACGTAAACTATTTCCCGTTTCGAAATTCTTATCCGTTTCAATATGGCGGACGAATTCCGAACACACTGCATATAATACTATATTCTCGGAGTTTGGGCTCTACAGAACATTTGGATGTCAAGTTAAATCACATGTTTTTATTATTTGTAATTTAATATTTATAAACAAAACAAAGACAGCTGTTATTATATTGCTAAGAAGTTATTATTCAGGTTTTGTAATGTAGTTAGAGGTTCACTCATTTTGAAATGTATGGTTAAGTATTTTAGTTTAATCTGTGTTTTTACAGTGAACAATGCCAGCAAGGCGAAGAGGGTCAAATTTGGGCCGTCGAACGGCTGGAGCTATACAAAGGCGAAATCTAAGAGCCCAAAGGACAGACGTCCAAATTCAACAGGAAAATGAATTTGTGCGCGTGAACATGTCGCAATTGCGCGCATCACAGTCACAAGATGATCGCGCTGAAAGAAATAAAGAAAGACGACTACAACAAAGACAAGCGCGTCGATACGTAGTTGAAGCACGCAGAGAAATTGACATACGAAGACAACAAGTGCATCGAGCTTTTATATCGCATACATTCCGTCGTCTAGCATTTAAGTATGAACCCGACGTTAAATATTTTGATCATTCCAAAGTGGCGATTGGTGATATGGACAATGAATGTGCGAATTGTAAGGCGCTTAAATTCAAAAATGAGCCAGCCGGGATGTGTTGCGCCACAGGTAAAGTGCAACTACCAGTAATTGAATCACCACCTGAACCATTGAAAGGTTTACTTAATGGTACGCATCCTGATTCTAACATGTTCCTGAAATCAATTAGAACATTCAATTCATGTTTTCAAATGACATCGTTCGGAGCAACAGAAATAGTTAACAATAATGCTGTAAATGGTCAACAATTTAATACAACGTTCAAAATCAAAGGCCAAATTTACCACAAAGTAGGCTCATTGCTTCCTATGCCAAATGAACCACATAAATTTTTACAAATTTACTTTATGGGTGGCGAGGACACCGAAAGCGCGCTAGCCAATCGCGTGGATGCACGTTTAAAATACAATAACCTTAATTCACAATTTGCCAGACGTATTCTCGGCGAGCTGGACGATTTATTGAATGAGCACAATGAATTGTTGAAATTGTTCAAATCACACATGCACAAATTGCAAAGCGACAATCACGCAATTATCATCAATCCTGATAAAACACCATCTGGAGAGCACATTCGTAGATTCAATGCACCTGTTGTTGACGACGTTGCTGGAATTATGGTTGGCGACCGTACACCTAAGCGTGAAATTGTTATTCGCAAAAGAAATAACAATCTTGAGTTCATTGCTGATACACACCGTTCATACGACGCTCTACAATATCCACTAATGTTTTATAAGGGACAAGACGGATATTACATAGATATTAAACAAAAAGATCCCGCTACAGGAGCCGAAACAAACAAGAAAGTTAGCTCGAAGGATTTTTATGCGTATCATCTGATGATTAGACGCGATCATGACAACGTCATTCTACGGTGC
This sequence comes from Flexamia atlantica, assembly GCA_035578135.1. Taxonomy (NCBI): domain Eukaryota; kingdom Metazoa; phylum Arthropoda; class Insecta; order Hemiptera; family Cicadellidae; genus Flexamia; species Flexamia atlantica. The sequence goes on from JAQJVK010000006.1 coordinate 39,807,418, forward strand.
CGTGAACTTTGCCAACAATTCATGGTCGACATGTACGTGAAAATAGAAAACGAACGACTACGATACTTACGATTTAATCAAAAGAAGCTGCGTGCTGAAGAATATATTCACTTGAGAGACGCTATTGTGAACAACGCCGACACAGCCGAAATTGGTAACTCCGTCATTCTACCATCAACGTATATAGGAAGTCCACGTCACATGCAAGAATATATCCAGGATGCTATGACTTTCGTCCGCGAATACGGACGACCATGTTTATTTATAACTTTTACATGTAATCCATCGGTCTGTCTTAGGGCAAACCTATAACTTAGGCGATACGAAGTTCGCCGGGTCATCTAGTTAATATATAAATTAATATATACAAACCAAATATAATTATTATTTAAAATCCCAAAACCCGATTTTAAGGGTTTTATCTATCCCCTCCTAACCCCGCCATCCGATGCTCCGATCAGGCTAGTGTTGGGTATTTCCCTTTATGAATAAGTAAGACTTATAAGAGTGCTATCTTAAGGGGATCCGCCACTATCTCCGACTGATTTATTAAATTTTTTGACATTTTTCAAAAGTGATGTTCTTAGATTCAGCATTTAATAGTGAACATGTGTGTGCAATTTTATGCCAATCGGTACATTTTTTCATGATAGAATTTATATAATTGTAAAACAATGCAATAATCGCCCAGGCGAATTCTAGTGTGAAAGAAAAGACTTATGAACCCTTGAGAGCCGTTTTTTCGGAATTGTGATTTTACATGTTTTGTCCAACAAAAGCTTGAATAACTATGTTAGTATTAGGCCTATTGTAATAAAATTTTTACCACATCATCTTAATACTATTTGAAAGATTCTGGTGTATAGGAACCACAATAAAAGCAGATTTAATATAAAATTTAATAATATTAAAAAACCGTTTTTCTCCGTTGTAAAAATGTAATATTGAAAATATGCTCAACACATTATTAGTTTTTGAGTTACCAAGGTTTCTATACATCAGTTTTTTCCTTTTTATGTATGGAATAAAATGGTAACTTGGTTTTTGCAATTAGTTGAGTAATAAAAAAGTTATTCAAAGAAATAAAATAAATGAAAAATTGGTAAAAAACTTAAAAAGGACCGAAACCATGAAATTTTATTTAAATATATCCTAAATTTTACATCAAATCTTCTAATTAGCCAAGTACTCATAAAAGAAAAATACTAAAGTCATAAAAAAGTCAAAAAAGTGGGAGATAGTCGAGGATCCCCTTAATAATCAAATTTAATCCAATTAAACTTAAAAATCAAAATATTACATTTTTTCCACATCATTAAATGGAGAAATGAGTATGCATGTTTGATGTCTCAGAAATGAACAAATTGTGAAAAAAACAGTAATAACAAAAGCTGGATGTAGAAAGGGTGTCATTGAAACTTGTGACATTACCACCAGCGAGAACCTATATTAAAATGTTTTATCGACAACTTTTTTCCGAAAATTGTATAAGGAAACCATGTTTAACATATTGATTTATATCAATGGCTAAGGTTTTTAATAATACTTTCTTAAAATTAGTACAAGTAATCATTTTTTAACATAAAACGTGCGTAGCATAGTTTCGATGATGATTATCGAGAAAATCCCTGACATTTGGCGAATTTTGAAGATTCTTTTTAAATTATAGTTATTTCACTATTAAAAACTAGTTATATTATACGTGATTTGCAACATATATGTTGTAGAGATGATGTATGCCAATTTTCAGCCCTCTAAGTATAATATTAAATGTACTGGAGCTGAAAAATTTGGGAAAATCGCTGACATTTGGCGAATTTTGAAGAATATTTTAAATTTATAGGCATTTTAATAGTACAAACTAGCTATATTATTATTGGTTTGTTACATATATGCCGTAGAAATTATGTATGCCAATTTTCAGCCGTCTACGTATAATATTAAATATACTGGAGCTGAAAAACCTGGGAAAATCGCTGACATTTTGCGAATTTTGAAGATTCCTTTAAATTAAAGTTATTTCACTATTAAAAACTAGTTATATTATTCGTGATTTGCAACATATATGTTGTAGAGATATTTTTAATAAAATAAAATAAGTTTGGGCTCTACAGAACATTTGGATGTCAAGTTAAATCACATGTTTTTATTATTTGTAATTTAATATTTATAAACAAAACAAAGACAGCTGTTATTATATTGCTAAGAAGTTATTATTCAGGTTTTGTAATGTAGTTAGAGGTTCACTCATTTTGAAATGTATGGTTAAGTATTTTAGTTTAATCTGTGTTTTTACAGTGAACAATGCCAGCAAGGCGAAGAGGGTCAAATTTGGGCCGTCGAACGGCTGGAGCTATACAAAGGCGAAATCTAAGAGCCCAAAGGACAGACGTCCAAATTCAACAGGAAAATGAATTTGTGCGCGTGAACATGTCGCAATTGCGCGCATCACAGTCACAAGATGATCGCGCTGAAAGAAATAAAGAAAGACGACTACAACAAAGACAAGCGCGTCGATACGTAGTTGAAGCACGCAGAGAAATTGACATACGAAGACAACAAGTGCATCGAGCTTTTATATCGCATACATTCCGTCGTCTAGCATTTGAGTATGAACCCGACGTTAAATATTTTGATCATTCCAAAGTGGCGATTGGTGATATGGACAATGAATGTGCGAATTGTAAGGCGCTTAAAAGTTCGGAGAACTTTTTTCCGAAAATTGTATAACGAAACCATGTTTAATATATTGCTTTATATCAATGGCTAAGGTTTTTAATAATATTTTCTTAAAATTAGTACAAGTAATCATTTTTTTAACATAAAACGTGCGTGGCATAGTTTCGATGATGATTATCGAGAAAATCCCTGACATTTGGCGAATTTTGAAGATTCTTTTAAATTATAGTTATTTCAATATTAAAAACTAGTTATATTATTCGTGATTTGTAACATATATGTTGTAGAGATGATGTATGCCAATTTTCAGCCCTCTATGTATAATATATAATATACTGGAGCTGAACAATTTGGGAAAATCGCTGACATTTGGCGAATTTTGAAGAATATTTTTAATTTATAGGCATTTTAATAGTACAAACTAGTTATATTATTCGTGGTTTGTTACATATATGCCGTAGAGATTATGTATGCCAATTTTCCGCCCTCTACGTTTAATACTAAGTATACTGGAGCTGAAAAACCTGAGAAAATCGCTGACATTTGGCGAATTTTGAAGATTCTTTTAAATTATAGTTATTTCACTATAAAAAACTAGTTATATTATTCGTGATTTGCATCATATATGTTGTAGAGATGATGTATGCCAATTTTCAGCCCTCTATGTATAATATTGATTCTACTGGAGCTGAAAAACCTCGGGAAATCGCTGATATTAGGCGAATTTTGAAGAATCTTTTAAATTTATAGGCATTTTAATGGTACAAACTAGTTATATTATTCGTGGTTTGTTACATATATGATGTAGAGAATACGTATGCCAATTTTCAGCCCTCTACGTATAATATTAATTATACTGGAGCCGAAAAACCTGGAAAAACCACTGATATTTGGCGAATTTTGAAGATTCTTTTAAATTTATAGGCATTTTTATATTACAAACTACTTATATTATTTGTAAATTTTAACATATATGTTGTAGAGATGATTTATGCCAATTTCCAACCCTCTACATATAATATTAAATCTCCTGGAGCTGAAAAACCTTGGTAAAATTCCGAAAATTAAAACTTCTAGCGCTATCTAAGGGTGAAGGAGACGAGATAGGGCGAAAAGTCACAGGAACAAAGTTGTGGATCGTGACAAATCCGTGGCACGTGGTGCAGTCCGTTTTTCGATAGGACCTCTAGTTTAGCCGCTACAGCCCGAAAACGAAAAGTACTTTTTTCGTTATTAAAATTTTCCCCCCTTTTCCCCCTTGTCGGGGGGGTTGGGGGTGGAAAGTTTTAATTTTCGGAATTTTCCCTGTGGTTTTACCACCCAAGGTGTATTCGTGCCAAATTTCAAGTTTCTAGCTCATCGGGAGGCTGATTAGAATTTGTATCCTGATCATTGTTACACATGCGGTTGTATATATTTTAGACTCGCCTTCGGCTTGCTGGGGGCTCCGCCCCCAGGCCCCCTTAAAGGGTTTCGCCCCAAAGCGGAGAGTTTGTATTGAAAGTAACAAAACGAATAAACTGTTCGCCCCCAGGCCCCCTACTGTGAGTTCCTTGGAGAGGGATTTTGATATTGAAAAGGTACATACAAAATTAGTATATATGTTAACATACAAATTCACCATACCAGGTATCTCCAGTCGTGGTCAGCGGGGGGTTTGGATATTGAAATTTACAAGACAAAATTAGTTTAACGCCCCCAGGTCCCCTAGTTGGTCTTCACCATAAAGGAGGGGTTGTGCATTGAAAAGTCACAAAATTGCGATTAAACTCATTAAAAATACTCTGCAAAATATATCATTGTAGTGTTTGAGAGTGTAGTTAGTGGGATGTAGTTAAAGGGTTACTTTAGAGGCGGTTTTGCGGAGGGGGTTGGGTTTATTTTTTCGTTTTGAAAGAGGGTTAGTGGAGTCAGAGGTGAGGGATGAGACAAAACAAATTGTTTAAAAAAACATTGCCTTAATTTGAAGAATGCTTTTGATTTTTTTCGTCACATTTCGGGGTTGATAGATATTAAAAATAACAAATGACTTAGGATAAACATGGAGGTTGACACTGACGAATCCCTGGTAAAAAATAGAGTCTTTCAGCAATGAATCAATTGCCAAAAAACCACGAATCAAATCTTAAATTTAGTAAAAGTTCAACTTGAGACGACTTTTTTAGGGGTAGAAATAAGGTGAAAATTGCAAATTACCTATAATAAACTGGAAACGTCAAACTGACTATCTCCGTGTCAATAATTCGGCAACCTCAGCCAAAAATAAAGTTGACAAAAAATAAAAACCATGAGGAAAACTTAAAATTTAACTTAAGTTTAAGTTTTGAGGACTATTTTAGAGGTTAAAAGATGGTGAATTTTGGGAATGACCCCCGACAACCCTAGAGGATTAAACTTACTATATCAGTGTTAAAATAGAGGTCTATACGCTAAAAATAAATATTAATAAAATGAGCAAAACCCAAATTAAACTGAAAATCTATGAGTATTTTAATATTATAGGTCATTTTGGGAGTGAAGGAGGTGAGATACGTAATGTCCAATATTGTAGGAAGTTTAATTTCAACCGAGGAAATAACCTTTGTTTTTGAACAGATGCTTTATTTTAGCCGCTAGAGGCAAAAAACTAAAAGTACTTTTATCGAAATTCAAATTTTCCCCCGTTTCACCCCCTTTTGGGGGGTGAAGGAGTCGAAATTGTTTGTTTTGAGAAATTTATATTTAGAGTGACCACCAAAAACATATTCCTGCACATTTACAGGGGCCTAAGTAGTATATCAAGTAAACTGGTGCTGGAAAACCTATGGAAGATCTACGAAAATTGAAAAATCTAGAGCAATCTAAGGGTGAAGGAGACGAGATAGGGCAAAAAGTCACTGGACCAAAGTTGTAGATCGTGAAAAATCCGTAGCACGTGGTGCAGTCCGTTTTGCAATAGGACCTCTAGTTTAGCCGCTATAGCCCAAAAACAAAAAGTACTTTTTTCGAACTTCAAATTTTCCCCCCTTTTCCTCCCTTTAGGGGGGTTGGGGGTGGAAATGTTTCGTTTTGACAGTTTTTCCTGTGGCTTGACAACCAAAGGAATATTCGTGCCAAATTTCAAGTTTCTAGCTCATCGGGAAGTATGGTTTGAATTTGTATCCCGATGCATGAGTCAGTCAGTCAGTTACACATGCGGCTGTATAAATATATAGACTATATATGATAAAATTTATATAAATGTAAAAAATGCGATAATCGCCCAGGCGAATTCTAGTGTGAAAGAAAATACTTATAAAACTTTGAGAGCCGTTTTCACGGAATTGTGTTTTTACATGTTTTATCCAACAAAAGCTTGAATAACTATGTAAGTATTAGGCCTTTTGAAAAAAAATTTAAAAAGGACTGAAACAATGAAATTTTATTTAAATATATCCTATATTTCACATCAGATCTTCTAATTAGCCAAGTACTCATAAAAGGAAAATACTAAAGTCATAAAAAAGTCAAATATAAAAAAGTTGGAGGTAGTCGCGGATCCCCTTGATAATCAAATTAAATCCAATTAAACTTAAAAATCAAAATATTACAGTTTTCCACATCATTAAATGGAGAAATGAGTATGCATGTTTGATGTCTCAGAAATGAACAAATTGTGAAAAAACAGTAAAAACTAAAGCTGGATGAAGAGAGGGTGTCATTGAAACTTGTGACATTACCACCAGCGAGAACTTTTTTCCGAAAATTGTATAACGAAACCATGTTTAATATCTTAATTTATATCAATGGCTAAGGTTTTTAATAATATTTTCTTAAAATTAGTACAAGTAATGATTTCTTTAACATAAAACGTGCGTAGCATAGTTTCGATGATGATTATCGAGAAAATCCCTGACATTTGGCGAATTTTGAAGATTCTTTTAAATTATAGTTATTTCACTATTAAAAACTAGTTATGTTATTCATGATTTGTAACATATATGTTGTAGAGATGATGTATGCCAATTTTCAGCCCTCTATGTATAATATTAAATATACTGGAGCTGAAAAATTTGGGAAAATCGCTGACATTTGGGAAAATCCCTGACATTTGGAAAATTTTGAAGAATATTTTAAATTTATAGGCATTTTAGTAGTACAAACTAGTTATATTATTCGTGGTTTGTTACATATATGCCGTAGAGATTATGTATGCCAATTTCCAGCCCTCTACGTGTAATATTAAATATACTGGAGCTGAAAACCCTGAGAAAATAGCTATCATTTGGCGAATTTGAAGATTCTTTTAAATTATAGTTATTATAGTTATTTAACTATTAAAAACTGATTATATTATTCGTGATTTGCAGCATATATGTTATAGAGATGATGTATGCCAATTTTCAGCCCTCTATGTATAATATTGATTCTACTGGAGCTGAAAAACTTCGGGAAATCGCTGATATTAGGTGAATTTTGAAAATCTTTTAAATGTATAGGTATTTTAATGGTACAGACTAGTTATATTATTCGTGGTTTGTTACATATATGCTGTAAAGACTATGTATGCCAATTTTCAGCCCTCTACGTATAATATTAATTATACTGGAGCCGAAAAACTTGGGAGAATCACTGACATATGGCGAATTATGAAGATTCTTTTAAATTTATAGGCATTTTAATATTACAAACTACATATATTATTTGTGAATTGTAACATATATGTTGTAGAGATGATTTATGCCAATTTTCAGCCCTCTACGTATAATATTAAATCTCCTGGAGCTGAAAAACCTTGGTAAAATTCCGAAAATCAAAATTTCTAGCGCTATCTAAGGGTGAAGGAGACGAGATAGGGCAAAAAGTCATTGGAACAAAGTTGTAGATCGTGAAAAATCCGTGGCACGTGGTGCAGTCCGTTTTTTGATAGGACCTCTAGTTTAGCCGCTACAGCCAAAAAAAGAAAAGTACTTTTTTCGTTATTAAAATTTTCCCCCCTTTTCCCCTTTTCCTGGGGGGTTGGGGGTGGAAAGTTTTTGTTTTGAGACTTTTCCCTGTAGGTTTACCGGTTAGTAAATATTCGTGCCAAATTTCACGTTTCTAGCTCACTGAGAAGTCTATCAGAATTTGTATCCCTATGTTAAGTCAATCAGTGAGTTACACATGCGGTTGTATATATATATAGAAGATATACTCGCCTTACGGCTCGCTGGGGGCTCCGCCCCCAGGCCCCCTACTGTGAGGCCCTTGTAGAGGGATTTTGATATTGAAAATTCACATAGCAAAATAGATTTATTTTTTGCGTACAAAATCACCATACCACGTATCTTTTGTCGAGGTCAGAATTTTGTAATTTTGTATCAAATAATCAAAGTTTAAGATCCTTAAAAATCCGTGGCATTTGGTGCAGTCCATTTTTTAATAGGAACATCCGTTTGACCTTTAGAGCCAAAAATAATAGTTTTAGAAAATTATTTGTGAAAGTTTAATAATAAATGTTTGAGGGGGAATCGCAGGCATTGGGCGAATTCTGAAGATCCTTTTAAGTTTATAGGCATTTTATTATTAAAATCTAGTTATATTATTCTTGTTTTGTTACATATATGTTGTAGAGATTTTGCATGCCAATTTCCAGACCTCTAAGTATGATATTAATTCTACTGGAGCTGAAAAACCTGGGGAAATCGCTGACATTTGGCGAGTTTTGAAGAATCTTTTAAATTTATAGGCATTTTAATATATCAAACTAGTTATATTATTCGTGATTTGTAACATATATCTTGTGGAGATTATGTACGCGAATTTTCAGCCCTCTACGTATAATATCAAATATACTGGAGCTGAAAAACATGGGTAAATTCGCTGATATTTGGCGAATTTTGAAGATTATTTTCAATGTATAGGCATTTTACTCTTAAAAACTTGTTATATTATTCGTGATTTGTAACATATATGCTGTAGAGATTATGTATGCCAATTTTCAGCCCTCTACGTGTAATATTAATTCTACTCGAGCTGAAAAACCTGGGGAAATCGCTGACATATGGCGTATTTCGAAGAATCTTTTAATTTTTCGGCATTTTAATATTACAAACTAGTTATATTATTCGTGGTTTGTTACATATATGATGTAGAGAATACGTATGCCAATTTTCAGCCCTCTACGTATAATATTAATTATACTGGAGCCGAAAAACCTGGAAAAACCACTGATATTTGGCGAATTTTGAAAATTCATTTAAATTTACAGGCATTTTAATATTACGAACTACATATATTATTTCTGAATTGTAACATATATGTTGTAGAGATGATTTATGCCAATTTTCAACCCTCTACGTATAATATTAAATCTCCTGGAGCTGAAAAACCTTGGGAAAATTCCGAAATTAAAATTTCTAGCGCTATCTAAGGATGAAGGAGATGAGATAGGGCAAAAAGTCATAGGAACAAAGTTGTAGATCGTGAAAAATCCGTGGCACGTGATGCAGTACGTTTTTCGATAGAACCTCTAGTTTAGCCGCTATAGCCAAAAAAAGAAAAGTACTTTTTTCGTTATTAAAATTTTCCCCCCTTTTCCCCCTTTTTGGGGGGGGTTGGGGATGGAAAGTTTTTGTTTTGAGACTTTTTCCTGTAGGTTTACCAGTCAATAAATATTCATGCCAAATTTCACGTTTCTAGCTCACTAGGAAGTCTATCAGAATTTGTATCCCTATGTTAAGTCAGTCAGTGAGTTACACATGCGGATGTATAATTATATAGACTCGCCTTACGGCTCGGCGGGGGGATCCGCCCCCAGGCCCCCGTTTGTGTTCTCCCGCAGTTGAACAATACTCCGCCCCCAGACTCCCATTATGAGTCCCAAAGACGGGGGTTTTGATTTTGTTTTGGATTTTTTTCACGAAAAAGGCCGCCATTTTGAAATTAATAAAAATAAATTCGTTCTCTTTTTGCCAATTTGTTTGTCATGTTTAGAGCTTTAAGATGATGCATAACATGACATAAGTTTAGATTTGAAAATTCTGAGATTCGAACCCACGACGCTCGGTTTTTGGAATATACCTGTATTTTACAAAGGTTAAAAATATTTAATTTGTTCCTTGGGTATGAATTAGAGAGGAAAGGTTTTTTTTCGTCTTTTTATGTCGAGCCATTAGTCTATGATCTGTTGGCGGCGTAGAAGATTCATCCTATACAATATAATTAAATTCATTTTTGAAATTCCAGAGCCACCTAAGGGTGAAGGAGACGAGATAGGGCAAAATATCAAATGACTTAAATTGTAGATCGTTAAAAACAGATCCGCCCCCAGGCCCCCTAGTCTTCATTTTTCTATGTAAAAGATCCCAAAACTCCATTTTAAGGGTTTTATCCATCCCCTTCTTTTCCCGCCATCCGATGCTCCGATCAGGCTAGGGTTGGGTATTTCCTGTCCCTCCCTTTATGAATTAGTAAGACTTATAAGAGTGCTATCTTAAGGCGATCCGCCACTATCTCCGACTGATTTATTAAATTTTTTAACATTTTTCAAAAGTGATGTTCTTAGATTCAGCATTTAATAGTGAACACGTGTGTGCAATTTTATTCCAATCGGAATATTTTTTCATGATAAAATTTATATAAATGTAAAATAATGCGATAATCGCCCAGGCGAATTCTAGTGTGAAAGAAAAGACTTATAAAACTTTGAGAGCCGTTTTCTCGGAATTGTGTTTTTACATTTTTACATGTTTTGTCCAACAAAAGCTTGAATAACTATGTAAGTATTAGGCCTATTGCAAAAAAAACTTAAAAAGTACCGAAAATATGAAATTTTATTTAAATATATCCTATATTTCACATCAGATCTTCTAATTAGCCAAGTACTCATAAAAGAAAAATACTAAAGTCATAAAAAAGTCAAAAATAAAAACGTTGGAGATAGTCGAGGATCCCCTTAATAATCAAATTAAATCCAATTAAACTTAAAAATCAAAATATTACAGTTTTTCCACATCATTAAATGGTGAAATGAGTATGCATGTTTGATGTCTCAGAAATGAACAAATTGTGAAAAAAACCAGTAATAACAAAAGCTGGATGAAGAGAGGGTGTCATTGAAACTTGTGACATTACCACCAGCGAGAACTTTTTTCCGAAAATTGTATAACGAAACCATGTTTAATATATTGCTTTATATCAATGGCTAAGGTTTTTAATAATATTTTCTTAAAATTAGTACAAGTAATCATTTTTTTAACATAAAACGTGCGTGGCATAGTTTCGATGATGATTATCGAGAAAATCCCTGACATTTGGCGAATTTTGAAGATTCTTTTAAATTATAGTTATTTCAATATTAAAAACTAGTTATATTATTCGTGATTTGTAACATATATGTTGTAGAGATGATGTATGCCAATTTTCAGCCCTCTATGTATAATATATAATATACTGGAGCTGAACAATTTGGGAAAATCGCTGACATTTGGCGAATTTTGAAGAATATTTTTAATTTATAGGCATTTTAATAGTACAAACTAGTTATATTATTCGTGGTTTGTTACATATATGCCGTAGAGATTATGTATGCCAATTTTCCGCCCTCTACGTTTAATACTAAGTATACTGGAGCTGAAAAAACCTGAGAAAATCGCTGACATTTGGCGAATTTTGAAGATTCTTTTAAATTATAGTTATTTCACTATAAAAAACTAGTTATATTATTCGTGATTTGCATCATATATGTTGTAGAGATGATGTATGCCAATTTTCAGCCCTCTATGTATAATATTGATTCTACTGGAGCTGAAAAACCTCGGGAAATCGCTGATATTAGGCGAATTTTGAAGAATCTTTTAAATTTATAGGCATTTTAATGGTACAAACTAGTTATATTATTCGTGGTTTGTTACATATATGATGTAGAGAATACGTATGCCAATTTTCAGCCCTCTACGTATAATATTAATTATACTGGAGCCGAAAAACCTGGAAAAAACCACTGATATTTGGCGAATTTTGAAGATTCTTTTAAATTTATAGGCATTTTTATATTACAAACTACTTATATTATTTGTGAATTTTAACATATATGTTGTAGAGATGATTTATACCAATTTCCAGCCCTCTACGTATAATATTAAATCTCCTGGAGCTGAAAAAACCTTGGTAAAATTCCGAAAATTAAAACTTCTAGCGCTATCTAAGGGTGAAGGAGACGAGATAGGGCGAAAAGTCTCAGGAACAAAGTTGTAGATCGTGGAAAATCCGTGGCACGTGGTGCAGTCCGTTTTTCGATAGGACCTCTAGTTTAGCCGCTACAGCCCGAAAACGAAAAGTACTTTTTTGTTATTTAAAATTTCCCCCCTTTTCCCTCTTGTCGGGGGGGTTGGGGGGTGGAAAGTTTTAATTTTCAGAATTTTCCCTGTGGTTTTACCACCCAAGGTATATTCCTGCAAAATTTCAAGTTTCTAGCTCATCGGGAGGCTGATTAGAATTTGTATCCTGATCTATGTTACACATGCGGTTGTATATATATATAGACTCGCCTTACGGCTCGCTGGTGGCTCCGCCCCCAGGCCCCCTTTGGGAGGCTCTCGTGAGAGGGAGGGTTTGCATATTGAAGTCAACTTACAGATTTTTACGTTTTACAAACCCTGAGCAACACCCCTTTGGTGGTGTTCAAGGAAATAGTTGGTGGTCGAGATGTTGTAGGTTGAGTGGTGAGAATTAATTATATAAAAATAAGGTGAAACCATGGGGTGGATGATGAAAATTCACAGGAAAAAATAATTAAACTGTTTACAATGCCGCTGTACAGGGTATCTGTGGTAGTGTTCAAGGGGATAGTAGGTGGTGGGGATGACGGGGGGTTAAATTTGTTGGTGTGGCCAGGTGAGGAAAATGAAAAAATGGATCTCTAAACGATAAAAAAATATATGGGGGTGGTTTTGGTTGTTGGGTGGTTAATTATTTGATAGTAAAGAGGGGATAAGTGGTCATGGGTAAGGCAAAATTATTCTTTTGGAAGTAACAGTACCTAAGTTTTGAAAATGCTCAATTCACTTAATTTTATGGTTGTAATTAGAGGTAGAAAGGGGTTGGATATGGAAAATGACTGGGAAACGTGGTCGGTAATACTGACTTGTCTCTTGACAAAAGTTGGTCTCTCAGTTCAAGAATAAATTTCAGAGGACTTTTTAGGTGTTAAGACGGATTAATATTGAAATATGACATGTGATAACCCTAAAGGGTACATGGAAATGTAAATATTCAAGTTACAAAAAACTTATTTATAAAAAGATAAATAAGATAAAAGTAAAATGTCAAAACCAATTTTCTCCATAAGAATAATATGACAAATGAGTATGCATGTTCGCTGACATGGAAATGTAAAAATTCAACTTTTTTTCAATATTCCAGCAGGTAACAACTAAATAAAGACATCTACCAATTTTTATTCAGATTTGTTGACAAAAAAGCGATATATAATTTTATTTATTTCCCATAAAGTAAACATTGAGACAAATTTCTGGACAGAGAATAATTATTCACAGTACCAAATTGTTGGTTTTTTCAATGTAAATCCAATGGTCCAACCCAGGATATGATAATTGTTATTTTCAATGTAAAAGATTAAAAAAACCAATTTTTAAAGGAGTTTATTTATCCCCTCCTAACCCCACCATCCGATGTTCCGATCAGGCTAGTTTCTTTTAACTTGGTTGTTAAAACTCAACAAAAGTTTAAATTTTGAGGGCTATTTTAGGGGTTGAAACGGGGTAAATTCTGCGAATGTCCTCTGATAACCCTCAAGGATCAAACTTACTATCTCATTGTGAAATTCGAGGTCTATAAGCTAAAATATATACTAAAAAATCATCAAAATCCAAAATAGACTGAAAAATGTATATGAACTTTAAATTAAGAGGTAATTTTGGGAGTTAAGGCGTTGAGATAAGGCAAAATACATAATGACCAAAATTGTAGGAAATTTCATTTCAACTAAGGAAATAACCTTAGTTTTTTTTCTATTTCCTCTTCCTTCCTTTTGAATTATTAGTAAGATTTATAAGAGTGCTATTTTAATCAAATTTAATCCAATCAAACTTAAAAATCAACACATTACAGCTTTTCCACATCATTAACGTGAAAAATGAGCATGCATGTTTGATGTCACAGAAATGAACGAATTGGGAAATTTAGGCCATTATTCGACTAAACTATCAACTAAATTAAGCCACATAACAAACTTTATTAAAAAAAATAAAAAAAGTAAAAGTTTTATCATCGCTGATTTGTAACATAGCTTGCAAGCGATTTTTGTATTTTTTTAGGAGGTTAAAATAAAAAATGGCGTTTTTTGATAATTTTCCCTATACATTGACCATACAAGAAATATTCATGCCAAATTAAAATTTTCTAGCTAATCGGGAAGTTTGGTTTGAATCGGGATGAAATACCTCGAGAAAATCGCTGACATTGGGCGAATTTTGAAGTTTTTTTCACTTTATATGAAATTTTATATTACAAACTAGTTATGTTATTCTTATTTGTAACATATATGCTGTAGAGATTATGTATGCCAAAGTTTCAGCCCTCTACGTATAACATTAAATCATATGGAGCTGAAAACCTGGAGGAAATGTTAAAATTCATCAAAAGTTTAAATTTTGAGGGCTATTTTAGGGGTTGAAACGGGGTGAATTCTGCGAATGTCCCCTGATAACCCTAAAGGATCAAAATTACTATCTCATTGTGAAATTCGAGGTATATAAGCTAAAAAGAAATATAGAAAAATAATAAAAACTCAAAATAAACTGAAAAATTTATAATAATTTTAAATTTATAGGTCATTTTGGGAGTGAAGGAGGTGAGATAAGGCAATATACATACAGACCAAAATTGTAGGAAATTTTATTTCAACTAAGGAAATAACCTTAGTTTTTGAGCAGAACCTTTATTTCAGCCGCCAGAGGCAAAAATCAAACAGTACTTTTATCGAAACTCAAGTTTTCCCCCATTTCACCCCCTTTTAGGAGGTGAGGGGGGTTGAAATTGTTTGTTTTTAGGATTGTATATTTAGTATGACCACCCAATAAATATTCCCGAAAATTTATACGGGCCTACGTAGTATACCAAGTCAACTATTGCCGGAAAACCCAGGTAAGATCTATGAAAATTGAAAAATCTAGTTCAATCTAAGGGTGAAGGAGACGAGATAGGACAAAAAGTCACAGGTCTAAAGTTGTAGATTATGAAAAATTCGTGACACGTGGTGCAGTCCGTTTTTTAATAGGACCTCTGGTTTAGCCGCTATAGCCAAAAAACTAAAAGTACTTTTTTCGAACTTCAATTTTTTTCCCCTTTTCCCCCCCTTTGGGGGGGTCGGGGGTGGAAATGTTTCGTTTTGATAATTTTCTCTGTGGTTTGACCACCAAAGAAAGGAATATCCGTGCCAAATTTCAAGTCTCTAGCTTATCTGGAAGTAGTTTAGAATTTGTATCTATATATTAGTTACACATCCGGTTGTATATATATTAGGCTCCGCCCCCAGGCCCCCTAGTGTTCATTTTTCTATGTAAAAGATCACAAAACCCCATTTTAAGGGTTTTATCTATCCCCTCCTAACCCCGCCATCCGATGCTCCGATCAGGCTAGTGTTGGGGATTTCCTGTCCCTCCCTTTATGAATTAGTAAGACTTATAAGAGTGCTATCTTAAGGGGATCCGCCACTATCTCCGACTGATTTATTAAATTTTTTGACATTTTTCAAAAGTGATGTTCTTAGATTCAGCATTTTATAGTGAACATGTGTGTGCAATTTTATGCCAATCGGTATATTTTTTCATGATAAAATTTATATAAATGTAAAACAATGCGATAATCGCCCAGGCGGATTCTAGTGTGAAAGAAAAGACTTGTGTGTTTTTACATGTTTTGTCCAACAAAAGCTTGAATAACTATGTAAGTATTAGGCATATTGTAATACATTTTTACCACATCATCTTAATACTATTTGAAAGATTCTGGTGTATAGGAATCACAATACAAGCTGATGATATTAAAAAACTCGTTTTTCCTCGTTGTAAAAATGTGATATTGAAAATATGCTCACCACATTATTGTTTTTTGTGTTACCATGGTTTCAATACACCAGTTTTTTTTTCATTTTTATGTATGGAATAAAATGGTAGCTTGGTTTTTGCAATTAGTTGAGTAATAAAAAAGTTATTCAAAGAAATAAAATATTCGAAAAATTGGTAAAAAACTTAAATAGGACCGAAACCATGAAATTTTATTTAAATATATCCTATATTTCACATCAGATCTTCTACTTAGCAAGTACTCATAAAAGAAAAATACTAAAGTCATAAAAAAGTCAAAAATAAAAAATTTTGGAGATAGTCGCGGATCCCCTTAATAATCAAATTAAATCCAATTAAACTTAAAAATCAAAATATTACAGTTTTTCCACAACATTAAATGTAGAAATGAGTATGCATGTTTGATGTCTCAGAAATGAACAAATTGTGAAAAAAACAGTAATAACAAAAGCTGGATGTAGAGAGGGTGTCATTGAAACTTGTGACATTACCACCAGCGAGAACCTATATTAAAATGTCTTATCAACAACTTTTTCCGAAAATTGTACAAGGAAACCATGTTTAATATATTGCTTTATTTCAATGGCTAAGGTTTTTAATAATACTTTCTTAAAATTGGTACAAGTAATCATTTTTTAACATAAAACGTGCGTGGCATAGTTTCGATGATGATTATCGAGAAAATCCCTGAAATTTGGAGAATTTTGAAGACTATTTTAAATTATAGTTATTTCACTATTAAAAACTAGTTATATTATGCGTGATTTGCAATATATATGTTGTAGAGATGGTGTATGCCAATTTTCAGCCCTCTAAGTATAATATTAAATAAACTGGAGCTGAAGAATTTGGGAAAATCGCTGACATTTGACGAATTTTCAAGAATATTTTAAATTTATAGGCATTTTAATAGTACAAACTAGTTATATTATTCGTGGTTTGTTACATATATGCCGTAGAGATTATGTATGCCAATCTTCAGCCCTCTACGTATAATATTAATTATATTGGAGCCGAAAAACCTGAGAAAATCGTTAACATTTGGCGAATTTTGAAAATTCATTTAAATTTACAGGCATTTTAATATTACAAACTACATATATTATTTCTGAATTGTAACATATATGTTGTAGAGATGATTTATGCCAATTTTCAACCCTCTACGTATAATATTAAATCTCCTGGAGCTGAAAAAACTTGGTAAAATTCCGAAAATTAAAATTTCTAGCGCTATCTAAGGGTGAAGGAGACGAGATAGGGCAAAAAGTCACAGGACCAAAGTTGTAGATCGTGAAAAATCCGTGGCACGTGGTGCAGTCAGTTTTTCGATAGGACCTCTAGTTTAGCCGCTACATCCAAAAAACGAAAAGTACTTTTTTCGTAATTAAAATTTTCCCCCCTTTTCCCCCTTTTCGGGGGGGTTGGGGGTGGAAAGTTTTAATTTTCAGAATTTTCCCTGTGGTTTTACCACCCAAGGTGTATTCCTGCCAAATTTCAAGTTTCTAGCTCATCGGGAAGTCTATTAGAATTTGTATCCCTGAGTGAGTGAGTGAGTCAGTTACACATGCGGTTGTATATATTTTAGACTCGCCTTACGGCTCGCTGCCCCCGTTTGTGTTCACCCGCAGTTGAACAATACTCCGCCCCCAGACTCCCATTATGAGTCCCAAAGACGGGGCTTTTGATTTTGTTTTGGATTTTTTTCACGAAAAAGGCCGCCATTTTGAAATTAATAAAAATAAATTCGTTCTCTTTTTGCCAATTTGTTTGTCATGTTTAGAGCTTTAAGATGATGCATAACATGACATAAGTTTAGATTTGAAAATTCTGAGATTCAAACCCACGACGCTCGGTTTTTGGAATACCCTGTATTTTACAAAGGTTAAAAATATTTAATTTGTTCCTTGGGTATGAATTAGAGAGGAAAGGTTTTTTTCGTCTTTTTATGTCGAGCCATTAGTCTATGATCTGTTGGCGGCGTAGAAGATTCATCCTATACAATATAATTAAATTCATTTTTGAAATTCCAGAGCCACCTAAGGGTGAAGGAGACGAGATAGGGCAAAATATCAAATGACTTAAATTGTAGATCGTGAAAAACAGATCCGCCCCCAGGCCCCCTAGTGTTCATTTTTCTATGTAAAAGATCCCAAAACTCCATTTTAAGGGTTTTATCTATCCCCTTCTTTTCCCGCCATCCGATGCTCCGATCAGGCTAGGGTTGGGTATTTCCTGCCCCTCCCTTTATGAATTAGTAAGACTTATAAGAGTGCTATCTTAAGGCGATTCGCCACTATCTCCGACTGATTTATTAAATTTTTTAACATTTTTCAAAAGTGATGTTCTTAGATTCAGCATTTAATAGTGAACACGTGTGTGCAATTTTATTCCAATCGGAATATTTTTTCATGATAAAATTTATATAAATGTAAAATAATGCGATAATCGCCCAGGCGAATTCTAGTGTGAAAGAAAAGACTTATAAAACTTTGAGAGCCGTTTTCTCGGAATTGTGTTTTTACATTTTTACATGTTTTGTCCAACAAAAGCTTGAATAACTATGTAAGTATTAGGCCTATTGCAAAAAAACTTAAAAAGTACCGAAAATATGAAATTTTATTTAAATATATCCTATATTTCACATCAGATCTTCTAATTAGCCAAGTACTCATAAAAGAAAAATACTAAAGTCATAAAAAAGTCAAAAATAAAAACGTTGGAGATAGTCGAGGATCCCCTTAATAATCAAATTAAATCCAATTAAACTTAAAAATCAAAATATTACAGTTTTTCCACATCATTAAATGGTGAAATGAGTATGCATGTTTGATGTCTCAGAAATGAATAAATTGTGACAAAAAAAAAAGTAACAACAAAAGCTGGATGAAGAGAGGGTGTCATTGAAACTTGTGACATTACCACCAGCGAGAACTTTTTTCCGAAAATTGTATAACGAAACCATGTTTAATATATCTTTATACCAATGGCTAAGGTTTTTAATAATATTTTCTTAAAATTAGTACAAGTAATCATTTTTTTAACATAAAACGTGCGTGGCATAGTTTCGATGATGATTATCGAGAAAATCCCTGACATTTGGCGAATTTTGAAGATTCTTTTAAATTATAGTTATTTCAATATTAAAAACTAGTTATATTATTCGTGATTTGTAACATATATGTTGTAGAGATGATGTATGCCAATTTTCAGCCCTCTATGTATAATATATAATATACTGGAGCTGAACAATTTGGGAAAATCGCTGACATTTGGCGAATTTTGAAGAATATTTTTAATTTATAGGCATTTTAATAGTACAAACTAGTTATATTATTCGTGGTTTGTTACATATATGCCGTAGAGATTATGTATGCCAATTTTCCGCCCTCTACGTTTAATACTAAGTATACTGGAGCTGAAAAACCTGAGAAAATCGCTGACATTTGGCGAATTTTGAAGATTCTTTTAAATTATAGTTATTTCACTATAAAAAACTAGTTATATTATTCGTGATTTGCATCATATATGTTGTAGAGATGATGTATGCCAATTTTCAGCCCTCTATGTATAATATTGATTCTACTGGAGCTGAAAAACCTCGGGAAATCGCTGATATTAGGCGAATTTTGAAGAATCTTTTAAATTTATAGGCATTTTAATGGTACAAACTAGTTATATTATTCGTGGTTTGTTACATATATGATGTAGAGAATACGTATGCCAATTTTCAGCCCTCTACGTATAATATTAATTATACTGGAGCCGAAAAACCTGGAAAAACCACTGATATTTGGCGAATTTTGAAGATTCTTTTAAATTTATAGGCATTTTTATATTACAAACTACTTATATTATTTGTGAATTTTAACATATATGTTGTAGAGATGATTTATGCCAATTTCCAGCCCTCTACGTATAATATTAAATCTCCTGGAGCTGAAAAACCTTGGTAAAATTCCGAAAATTAAAACTTCTAGCGCTATCTAAGGGTGAAGGAGACGAGATAGGGCGAAAAGTCACAGGAACAAAGTTGTAGATCGTGAAAAATCCGTGGCACGTGGTGCAGTCCGTTTTTCGATAGGACCTCTAGTTTAGCCGCTACAGCCCGAAAACGAAAAGTACTTTTTTCGTTATTAAAATTTTCCCCCCTTTTCCCCCTTGTCGGGGGGGTTGGGGGTGGAAAGTTTTAATTTTCGGAATTTTCCCTGTGGTTTTACCACCCAAGGTGTATTCGTGCCAAATTTCAAGTTTCTAGCTCATCGGGAAGTCTATTAGAATTTGTATCCCTGAGTGAGTGAGTGAGTGAGTCAGTTACACATGCGGTTGTATATATTTTAGACTCGCCTTCGGCTTGCTGGGGGCTCCGCCCCCAGGCCCCCTTAAAGGGTTTCGCCCCAAAGCGGAGAGTTTGTATTGAAAGTAACAAAACGAATAAACTGTTCGCCCCCAGGCCCCCTACTGTGAGTTCCTTGGAGAGGGATTTTGATATTGAAAAGGTACATACAAAATTAGTATATATGTTAACATACAAATTCACCATACCAGGTATCTCCAGTCGTGGTCAGCGGGGGGTTTGGATATTGAAATTTACAAGACAAAATTAGTTTAACGCCCCCAGGTCCCCTAGTTGGTCTTCACCATAAAGGAGGGGTTGTGCATTGAAAAGTCACAAAATTGCGATTAAACTCATTAAAAATACTCTGCAAAATATATCATTGTAGTGTTTGAGAGTGTAGTTAGTGGGATGTAGTTAAAGGGTTACTTTAGAGGCGGTTTTGCGGAGGGGGTTGGGTTTATTTTTTCGTTTTGAAAGAGGGTTAGTGGAGTCAGAGGTGAGGGATGAGACAAAACAAATTGTTTAAAAAAACATTGCCTTAATTTGAAGAATGCTTTTGATTTTTTTTCGTCACATTTCGGGGTTGATAGATATTAAAAATAACAAATGACTTAGGATAAACATGGAGGTTGACACTGACGAATCCCTGGTAAAAAATAGAGTCTTTCAGCAATGAATCAATTGCCAAAAAACCACGAATCAAATCTTAAATTTAGTAAAAGTTCAACTTGAGACGACTTTTTTAGGGGTAGAAATAAGGTGAAAATTGCAAATTACCTATAATAAACTGGAAACGTCAAACTGACTATCTCC
>JAQJVK010000006.1:39828391-39976667 GCA_035578135.1 Flexamia atlantica
CTGACAAGGACAACGATGTCGGCAGGGTTTCTGACTCTGCTGAGTAGGACGTACAGCTGACCATGAGTAAAACAGTCAGTGCGGAGATCAACACCAACGCGATCAATGGTTTGTCCCTGGCTTTTATGACCAGTCATCGAGTAAGCCAACGTAAGAGGAAACTGAGGACGGCGGACACGAAGAGGGGATCCCTCGACAAACGGAAAAGTAAATGTAATCCGAGGAATACAATTAGGTACTGTTTGTCCTGGGAGTCGAACTGTAACCAAGCGGGGGCTGATCGCCGTTATAATTACTTTAGTGCCGTTCACTAGACCGCTGTCGATATTTAAGTTCCTCATTACGAGGCAGACGGAGCCGATCTTGAGTCGCAGTAAATGGTCGGGTACGCCCTTACCCGTAGCCTGGTTCAGCAGATGAACATCTACGTCCATTCCGTCGCTGTTCTCTTTGTCGACGGCGTCGGACCTCCTCAAGTCATGAAGCAAACCGTCAATAGATCTCAACACTATGTCATTGATCTGTTGGACGTTCGCATTAAGAGTTGAAAGAACAGCCCGTTTCGCAATCACATCAGAGTCGCACATGTCGTCTTTAGGGAATACAAAGCTAATAAGCTCGCTTAAAGATGTCACACATTTTATCCCTGGCAGTGGAATGAGATTACCTCTGTCGTGGTCTCCACCAAACGAAGTGGAACTAATTGTTCCATTGCCTACTTCAAGGAGAAAGTTGGAGTATTCAATGGAACCACTAGTTCTGTGCGGAGTCGTCAATGAGAAGACCTTAAAATGTGGCCAAAGATGCGACGCTCGCAGGGAAACGCAAGCAATGTCGCTTGGTGTTCGAGCTTTCACAACTATAGGAGCGATTTGTCGGAAATTCCCCGAGCAGAGGAATATTTTACCCCCGAATGGAATGTTGGAGTTCATGAGATCTCGCAGGGACCTGTCGAGGATCTCGAAAATATATCTATGCGCCATTGGGGCCTCGTCGAAAACAATCAGCTCTGCAGCTCGAATTAGCTCAGCTCGCTGAGATCCGTTGGTCACATTCCAAAAGCCTGTGCCGTCCCCAAGATCAAGAGGAAGCCGGAACATGCTATGAGCTGTTGTGCCGCCCGGTAAGTTTCCTGCAGCGATTCCAGAGCTAGCAACAGCGATGGCAACGACGACAACTGCGAACAGATGCAAGGATTAAACGAAGAAGTGCCGATTTCCCATATCCACCTGGACCGTCTAGAAATATGAGCTTCGTAGAACGACCATCTTCCTGACCATTTAAAAGAGAAAGTACATAATTCCAAACGGATCTTTGGTCAGCAGAGAGCCTCGGTTCCCACTCAGTGACAAATGCTAGCTGACTATCTTCACTGTAGGCTAGAAGTTCCCTCCTCAGCTCAGTAGTACCATCCTGAACATCGGGGAGACCATGGTCTACAAGGCAAGAGCCTTGACGACGAAGGCTACGATCTACTTCGATTAGAGCTAGTTTATAAGCTAGCTCACGATCATTTGGATTTCTCTCCAAGTGGTCCTCAGAGAGGAAGTCTCGAAAGGTATCCCAAAGAGCAACAGCAGGTATTCCTGTGTTGCACAGTAGCACGAAAAGCGATCGAAGACTCGGCCCAGTCATGAATTGAGCTGCCTCTCGCAGAGCATAATGGTATTCGTCTTGATCTTCAACCAAACCAAGTTTACGGGCCGCTTCCTGAAATGAATGACAATCAGGACCACCACGAGATAGAAGATCGGAGTAACCACGACAAGGCAAGATCGTCAGGAGTAAACGCAGAAAGTACTGTTCACCTCGGCTGGGGGAGACCCAAAAGAGCCGGCATACTTTTCACCACGCTGGCGAGCAGTGATAAAGTGCTTTCCATCGGGGTGGTCATAAACTGCCATATTAATTGTGCGTTTAGTGTGTATGATGAACCGTTCGTAAAAGGACTGATATGTCAGATTGTCAAAAATAGGATCAAGCGGCCGATCGAAGTAGAGGATGAGCTTAGAGCTGGCTCTAGACGTCGCGTCAGTTAACTCACACGGACGAAACAAAACGTTTTGTTTCCCCTCAAGATGAACAGGAAGGCACTCTACTGTCGGTTCTGACTCTGATATTGGAAATTCCAACAGGCGCCAGCATGCATCACTGGCACCCACCATTCTCTTTGTAACGTAGTGCTCGACCTCGTCATCCTGATCACCTAACGGCGTTACTTTCACGTTTTGGAGAGAACCTCCTTTCATGAGGTATTTAAATAGATATTTGATCACGCGACGAGTAGACGCCAGCTCTAAGTTTATATGTGCTTCATATTTCAGCAATAATGCAGGGTTATATGGCACAACCCAGCCGTCGTGCACAGATATCGTCTTTTTACGAGACACAATAGACCCCTTATTATTGTAATCCCGCTTATAGACTACGAACCCCCTATCATCGAGTTGAGTGGTTTCGCAAGCTGGTTTTGGGAAGAATTCAGAACAGCAGCCTTTAGCAGTGTCCCAGCAAGGAAAGTCTGTGCGATGATCCGTGCCACAGGGTCCGTGAATCATATGCCGAAGACTAATGCTCGCAATCTCCCAGACGCTTCTTCCTCGGAAGGAATGTCGGCTCGGATGATAGTGTCAATGTCAGAAGACTGTACTGGACCATCACCGTCGATCTTAAAAACAATATGGGCATGAGGAAATCCTCGTAACTGAAATTCTATGACATTAATAAGAAATACAGATTTGCCAAACATTGCTCCGGTCCGCAAGTCACGGAGAAGTTCATTGAGTTTGATTTTGAAAACTCGGCAGGCAGTACTGGGATCACTGCGACCACTCTGGCGAGGACAAGCTTTTTTATTCTCCTCCCAAGTGGCACTGTACGTGAAAGAATGTGGGAAACCCCAGTCGAGAAACGAGGGCCATTGCATTCTCATAATGGACCTTCATATATCTAGGTCCACCCGTAAACGAACTGGGTAAGTAAACTTTCCCAGGTTGCACTCCCCCCTCGCCCTGTACTGTTTCATCATTAGCGATGTCGTCAATTATCTGTCGTCCCCGTTGTACAGCCTGCAATTCGTCTAAGGGACCTGTACGCATGGCATTTTCAGACGTCTTTTTCTGTACGGACTTGATATATCGGAGTTTCTCTTCTTCATACCTCGCAAACATCTCAACCTGCCAAGCTTGCGAAAGACGGCCGATGTGAGAGAATCGAGGTTCACAAAGCAAGAGACACCGGGAATACTTTAACTGTGTCAGTTTATTCCCACAGTTATCAAGAAGTCCAATATGCCAGCCCAAATCACCTTGAGGGTAGGCAGGGGATATTGGAAGGGCTCCATGAGAGGGCTAAAAAGGTCCATTGATGTAGGTTTAGGGGAGCCAACCTTCCAAATGGTAAGTTTTCGAGGTTCGATTACAGCCTCATCAGTCCTGAGCACGGCATGTACCTCTAAGCCTCGCTGTTTGTCACCCAAAACAGGGCCATGGGTAGATCTATTGGTCAATTCAAAATCTAAGTGTGCGTTAACAGCCTGTACACTTCCTAGCCGACGATAATGTTCGATAAAAGGATTTTCATTATGAAGAAACTCATTGATTTGGCCAATTATTTCACTGTCTAGAGATCTACCCATGGCTAAGTTATGACGCTCTTCACCGTCGTCAATATACAATCTAGACCGGTTTACGAACTGCACGCCCCCAGCTTTGGTGGTAAATCTTTGGCCAGGAGCATCAAGATCATATACCTGATGATACATTCGGCCTTCGATCTTGAAAAATGAAAGACCGCTAGGGTGACGATAGCCTCCACTAACTTCGAGTGCACAAAAGGCAAACAAATCGTTGTACGCACGGGCTCTTTGCAGGAAGCGACTATCGGAGTAAAACTCGTCACGGATAGGACTAAGATTTAGAACGTTATAAGCTCCTGCTCCGCAACACCACTTTTTCCTAAGTCTCTCCTCATCAAATAGTCGGGCATCACAGTGAGGGCACATGTACACATCACTTTCCCAAAGACTAATATTTTTAAGCTCATAAGGGGTAACACTTTCGAGAATACTTCCCCTCCAAGACGCCATGGGACCATTATTGGAAACATTACGTACAAGAGAAACATCCAAATGACGGAGCTCGGTCTTTAAAGGTGTTTTAAGGCGGAAAATCTGGACTCTCTGACAAGAAGCGTCCGGATTTTTTTGGCTGTACCTCTTAACAGCTTCACGATTTATTTCTGGATGGGTTTTCTTGTAACGTTGTTCTATTTCTCTAATAATTTCTGGGTTTGATGCTCTGTACTTCTTAGCATCCTGCCTTAACTTTTCACGATGTGCCTCGGAATACCTCTTCTTAGCTTCTTTTACTTGTTGTTCTCGAGTGGTACTTAAAATTTTAGGACGTCCGCGTTTAATTTTATTGGGTCTTCCCGGGCCTTTCTTGTTATTAATTTTGCTTAGCTCGAAATCTGAATTACAGGAAGAGTGGAGAGGTTTATGATTTGAACAATTCAAATGAGGATCAGCGTCAGATGCTTGTGGAGGAAGCTCGAAATACAAAACATTTGAACTTTGATCATTGGTTCAAGCGAACTTGACCCGTGTAATATTGAATTGCCCGGAACAGAAAGACGAATTTGACAATAACAGAGAAGCCAATGACGAGTAGCTGTTGCAAACAAAAAGCCGCGCACAGTTCTTATTGCTATCGTCGTCTCTTTGACGGTTTTCATTTACGCCATTAGAATCAAATAGGTACAGTCGCCCTTTAGAACGCCAAAAGGCGACTGTAACGAGCTGTCCCGTAAAAAGAAACCCCCCTTCCACAGTGTCTTCACGCAATAAGTCTTCAACGATATCAGAGAGAGATTTGACTGAATCGTCGAGCTCAGCTCTGCATGAAGGATAAAGTCCATTGCATATATACAATATTTCAGTGATGGTGGCAGATTTTCCTACAAATTCTACCCTTCGTACAAGGTCCTCCGGGTATAAGTACCTGTTTCTCATGACGTGTTTAAGTACGTGATTCTCATGACGAGATCTCGTGTAAAGTCGATCACCCGCCATAAGATAAGTATCTCATCAATTACAGGTGTAGAAAAATTACCACCAAGCACGTGCCACGCCAAGGCCGAAGCTGACATAGCCATACATTGGGCGTTTCGGCTGTAGGCATTAAATCGAGAGTCACCCTGATGGAATGACCCGCGAGCAAAACAACTGAAACTCATTTCTAAGCACGATTCAAAAATAACACTGGCACACATAAAAAAGTATTAGACAATAAAACAGTGCTCATGGGCATAGAGGGTCCATATGTAACATAACGTTTCGGCAATAGCGAGAACTTAAAAGCAAAACATGTTTTTAAATAAGATAAAAATATGATAAGAACAATAATGTGGGAATATTTTCTTTTAATCAAACACAACCTTATAATAAAACAGTACATCCGCATTTTTAAGATATAAAAAGTTTTTTTCTAATTGAGTAATAATGCCGTTACTTCATTACCGTGGTAACGTAGACTTAGATTACGACATTTACACGTACTGAATTACTATACCAATATATGGCACTTCTTTACCGACATCAAGTGGAAGTAGAAGTGGCAACTCAGTAGAACGTGTAAGGCGGGTTGCATTATAAAAAATTAAAGAATAAGTTACCAAAAAAATTTTAAAACAGATAGAATTTAAAATTTAACGAAAGTTCAACTTTTGATGACTTTTTAGAGGTCGAAACGGGGTGAAATTTGTAGATGACCCCTGATAATCCTAAGGGGTCAAAGTGACTACCTCAAAGTAAAATTGAGGACCATCAGTCAAAAACAAAATTAACAAAAAAATCAAAACAAAAAGAATAAACTGAAAACTTTGGAAAATGTTAACTTTAGAGGCCAATTAGGGGGTGAAGGAGCTGAGATAGAGCAAAATACACAATGAACAAAATGGTAGGTAATGTCATTTTAACTGTTGTGCATAATCATTGTCTTCATTATGACCTTTATTTTAGCCGCTACAGGTCAAAAACATAAATTACTTTTATTGAAATTCAATTTCCCCCCTTTTACGCCCTTATGGGGGGTAAGAGGACCGAAATTGTTTGTTTTTAAATTTTTTCCTTTAATGGAAACACCCACCAAATATTCGTGCAAATGTCAGGGGTCTAGATAGTATGTCTAGTCAACTGGTGCTGGAAAAACCAGAGAAAATCTTCGAAAATTAAAATTTCTAGAGCTACCTAAGGGTGAAGGAGACGAGATAGGGCAAAAAGTCATAGGAACAAAGTTTTAGATCGTGAAAAATCCGTGACTCGTGGTGCAGTATGTTTTTCGATAGGACCTCTAGTTTAGACGCTAGAGCCCAAAAACAAAAAGTACTTTTTTCGAAATTCAAATTTACCCTCCCTTTCCCCCCTTTCAGGGGGGTTGGGGGTGGAAAGTTTTTGTTTTGAGACTTTTCCCTGAAGGTTTACCACCCAATGAATATTCGGGCCAAATTTAAAGTTTATAGCTCATCGGGAAGTATGGTTTAAATTTGTTTCCCTATGTAAAGTGAGTGAGTTACACATGCGGTTTATACATATATATATATATATATATATATATATATATATATATATATAGACTCGCCTTACGGCTCGCTGGGGGCTCCGCCCCTAGGCCCCCTACTGTGAGCCCCTTCGAAAGGAATTTTGATACTGAAGTCACGTAACAAAATTAATTTATTTGTTTACGTACAAAGTCAGGGCCGGGGTCAGGGTTTATCACGTACATTTGGTCGTGGTCAGGGATTTTCCTAAAGATAAAAACTATGAAGGAAATATAAAAGCTACGCTCCCTGGCCCCTAAAGTGAGTTCCGGGGGTTTTGGATAGGGGTGTTGGTTTTGAGGATTTTTGGTATATGGAGCGGGTAATTATTATTTTAAGGGAGAGTGGGTTAAGGGGGCTCTCAGGGGGGTTGGCTATTGAAAAGTTACAGGACAAATCTAATTAAACTAATTACAAACGTCAGAACAAGGTATTTTTGTTAGTGATCAAAGGGATATTTGGTGGTCTTTGGGGTTGTTGGTCATGCAGGGAATTAATTATTTAAAGAGGGGGTGGAACCAGAGGGTTAAGAAAAAGTAAAATATTGGGTCTCTGAATTGGGAGCGTCCCATAACTGCGAGGTTTCACAACTCCGAGGTCTAGAAAAATGAAGTAATATTAACGTAGTAACTATTCCGAGGTTTCACTACTCCGAGGTCGGAGTAGTTTAGTAGCAAAGAATTTATGTATCACAACTCCGAGGTTTCACAGTTTCGAGTTTTCACAATTTCTAGGTCTTAAAATTAAATTAGTTTGAACACTAAACTACTCCGAGGTCTCACAACTCCGAGGTGTACAGCCCGAGTCAAAATGTGTTGCGCTTGTTGCCCACGTTCAGGTTGTAGGCACTTCACTGCAGCGCGTCACGTCGTCGGCAAATTTCCTAATGCTCTGCAGCCTCGTTGTACAGTTTCAATAATGGGTAATTTTTTCGTTTTAGACCTTATGATAAATAAATACCAAGGTTTTGGATTTAACTCACTACAAGAATGTCTATGTTTGTACACTAAATTAATTGATGAAGCGATAGCGAAATCACTGTAGCTGTTACGATTTTCCAGTGTGTGTATGTTTATCCGCTCGGTATAAAATAACGGTAGAATTTCATGCCTTGAAACTTTCACCGTCTTATTATTTTGCTTTCCGATATGTAATAAAGTATAAATTAGATTTTTTAAAGCTTTACATTTAAAATACTACTTTCAGTAGTGACTTGACTTATAAAACCTCAGTTGACTCGTGTAGTTTGTTTTGAGAAGCGGCTGCATGTGTTTTCTTTCGGTATTACAAAGTAAATAAAAATGTTTCATATTTCTCATCGGATTGCAGTACGAAGTTATTTAGATTTGTTAGCAATATCAAAACAAATGATTTTTGCATTGCACCCGAGTGAAGTGTTTATTCGTTTTCAAAATAGGCCAAAGCATGTTAAACGAACATTAACAACAACAAATGTGTCAGTTATTTGTGGATTGCACAGCACAAAAGTTCAACAGTTCCAATTACTTACATGTCAAGACCATGAAATTGTTTTGGAAGGCTAAACAGGTAAGATAAATAGGCTAAAAGCTTTTTGGATCATGGAAGCTAAAAATGGTAATAATATGATGAACGGACTCAATTACTTAGGTTGTCGGCACAACGCTTGTGGAAGTTTTAAATAGGCCTAAACTTAAGTTTAATCACAATTTTTATCTTACCATTTGTTAATTCAATCAATTTATCATTTAGTTTTCATTATATGACAACTACTAATGAAATCATGTAAGAATTTACCAACTCTTTATTGTTATAAGCCTTCTCAAACATCAAGGTTCTCAGTTTCCATCTAGATGTACTCTGAAGGTTAAATTTATTTTGGCTGTTGGGCTGTTGATTAACAGTCATGTCTAAGGAACTGTGATTCATACTTGGCTTAAAATAATACCTATCTCCAGGGGTAGGTCACAATTTCAGGAAATGTACAATGTACTTCTTCTGCTTGTAGGTTATGTTTGGCGTTTGGACAAGTTTTGGTATATAAGGCCTACCAAAAGCAAGTTATCAATATGACATTGATGCCCATCCTGTTCTCAAAAAAATTGGATCAAGACTAATAATCTAAAGTAAGTTCAAGTTAATGCAGATAAACTTGATCAATAAATGATATTCATAACTTAAAATAACTTTAAGTACAACTTATTTTATGCAGGTCTATACTCAGTAATAGCTCAGTAAAATACAATAACATTACATCTAATGGAGGCCTAGGCTATACTCAGTATTAGCGCAATCCAATTACGCGATGACTATGTTAGTAAACGCAATCCTCAATACCTATATGATCTGATGTCAGTCATTAAACTTAATTTCTCATGTTTTGCTATTTTAGTTATCATTCTCACATCCAATTACAGTAAAATACAATGAGACCTACCGTATAGTAACGGTTGAGAATAGAAATAGGCATAATTACATCACTAAACAATTTATCGAGGTTTTACCATAGGCTAAAAAAATCGTTCGATTTTCCTCCCAAGACCTTCAATTCAAACTGCGCCAAAGAGCAGATAAAAACACAATATAATCCTCCAAATGGTGGTGAAAATTCAAATATGAATCTCGTACCCCTTATCCTCATATTGCGAATGATAGCGTTATTGAATTTAGGCCCACCTATGATGTTTATTGAAGTTATTTTTTTTAAATGGGCACTGGCATCTTTTTTGGGTCTTTCTATAATGCTGACTGACTGACCGACCGACCGATAGTGTTATTTTCCTGAAAGGATAGGACATTGGTGTCACTAAGTAAATCAAGCTATGAAAGTTTATATAGGCTTATATGAATCAACATGTATGTTAATTTGACTTGTTTTTAAACCCCATGCCATCTGGTGGAACTGATTTTCTAAGAAGGTCTTAAGCATTTTGTTCAAGACCTTTCCATGGGGGTGCTCAATTTTGAAAGCTCATTGAAGTAACATTAACATTAGTTTTTTTAAAGGCTATTAGCTCTATCTATTCGTTGGCACATGGTGGCCATAGACTTTCTGTCCTTTTATGGGAGAATAACATTTTCGGTTGGTGGGTCAGTCAGCGTTTTAGACAGACTCCGTCTGTTTACTTTGCATTTATCCCCCCCCCCTTTAAATAAGCCTTAGGCTGCACACAAGACTTAGGCCTGTGCATGGAAGTTATCAAACAAAGCAAGGTTACTGTACAAGGGTGAACAGAACTGTTAAAAATATGCGACAACGTTGATACTAAAACCAGTGACATCGCAACTATAGTTCCGAGGTCGGGGCTGAGTGCGCTTCTAACTGTGCCACCGACTCAATATTTACACTGTCTTCTCATAGAGCTATGGTATGTTTGTACTCCATTTTGCCTAATGGTAATGCAGATTACATTACTAACTTATAGAGATGGTCGATCCAGCTCCTTTGACGGATCGGTGACTACAGTGACAGCGACATTAAAATATTAGTGACTTATATCAGTGACTTTCTGTCACTGTGACAGGCTTACTGCTCTCGTTGCGCGCGCAGCGCTAATGTCGGCCACAGCGACAAATACACCAATGATAGTGCAGCCTTTACGATTCAGCGACTTATCTTGGTGACAGCGACTTATCTTGGTGACTGCGACTTTTAGGCCAATGAAATTGCAGCCTTCACAACCCAGCGACACTTTGTGGCGACAGTGACTTATTGACCAATAAAATTACAGCCATTCGATCTAGCGACTTTGACTTGGTGACAGTGCCTTTTAAACCAATGACATTCCAGCTTTAACGATCCAGCGACACATTGTGGCGACAGTGACATACATATTGACCGATGAAATAAAAACCATTCGATCCAACTATCTAGTTCCAACTATCAGGTCTTGGACCTGATTCCTGTGGCATTATATATTTAAAGGTGATTGTGTCCTGGAAATATCAAAATGTATTAAAATGCTTAGTTGCATTAATACAATTAATAAATAACAAAACTCGTTACAATAAAATAATAAATAATGAGTTTAGTAATAAATAAAAATAACAAAATAATAATTATTATCAGTCTAAAATTAACATTGAATAATATTCTTAGACGTAGCCAAAGATAAAGTTGACAGAAAAAACATTTTACGTCATTATAAAAAATAAGCTTAAGAATAACAATAAAATGAGGAGTAGCCTATTGTTGTAGTCCTGTATTTAAAGGCTGGCCAAAAATAAAAGTAAGCCTATATAAAAATACAAAAACCTTATAGCCTACGTATCGACTAAAACAGTCGTAAATTGATGATATTCGGGGTAACAGATCAACAGGGAACAGGGATGAAGGCATTTTACTTAAATCATAAAGGCTGTTGCTCTGTCAGTGACAAGTGACCAGTGACCAGTGACAATCATGGTGACAACGCCAGAAGAGCCAATCAGAGAAGGTTATTGGGATCAGTGACTCCAGTGACAGCTTCCGGGTCAGCAGAGTCAATGAGCTAAGAGAACTGCGTCGATGGTACAACCCTTATGGTGACAAAACACAGTGAACGAAATAGAATCATAGAGTAATAATAACTTCGTTTTTTCCAAACCAAAGTGTTCGGAGTGAAAATTATAATGGAAATGCGGATTATAAATATTTCAAGTTTAACATCTTTGGAAAGAATAAGTAGTATTTGCAAAGTCACTGGAGCTGGGATTTCGAGCGTTGTGTCACCGGTACGATCGGTGACAATTTGGTACCAGTGACAAAGTCACCAGTACAAAAATATCGCCCACCTCTACTAACTTATTATATGTTGAGGATATCAATTATGGTTCCCTCCTGAATTATGGTTAATCCTGAACTAGAACTATTATTTAACATTTCGTTTTCTAGACAGAAGTAGGCCTACTAATGGTTACAAAGAAAATTAATAAAACCATTTAAGAATGTACTGTATAAACAAAACTGAAACCTAAGAGGAATGTTCTTGCCAGATTTAGATTTTATAGTTTGTAAATGTTAAATATAAACTAACTGGTTAAGACTTTGTTTATGAATTAATCGATAGCCTATATAAATTTAACAGACTAGGGGGCCCACGCGCAAA
This sequence comes from Flexamia atlantica, assembly GCA_035578135.1. NCBI lineage: Eukaryota > Metazoa > Arthropoda > Insecta > Hemiptera > Cicadellidae > Flexamia > Flexamia atlantica. Next base: position 39,840,055 of record JAQJVK010000006.1, read on the forward strand.
CTGAGTATTTTAATTTTATTTCTGTTTTTGAGAAACTCACGTACAGTTAGAATAAATTGTATGGCTTTAAACTCACCTTTCTTAATCAAATTAACCTTTTCAATTGAAATTTAATTGTCTCCACCTGAATAAATAAAGGCCTATCTGAGCAAAACACACACACATTATTTATCACCTGAGCACTATGGATTTGAATTTGGCTGTGGTACAACATTAGAACAGCGGAAGTTTTTCTAGGGGGCCCATGTGCAAATTGCTCATTTTAATATTTTTTTCTGATTTTCAATCAGTCTTTGTCTCTCAGCAGTTCTCTGTTTTTGCCAAAGTTTACGCATATTTTCACTAATCTCGTAGATTCATTTTTCTCTATGCCTTCTTCTTCTTTATGTTTAAGAGTTCAATTTACTACAATACATTTATAGTCTGTTGATCGTGGATCTTGATCATAAATAATGAGTCACCTGCCTCATTCTGCTACAATTACCAAACTAAAAGTAGCCCAAATTCTTTGTTAAGAGCTGTATCGGATCTTGTTGAGAGTTGAAGACATTCTATTTTTGTTTGAAATGTGACTTAAATAGATCTCAACTTAACCTGCTGCTAAATTACATCACTTTTTAAAACCATTATAAAGCATGTTGATTTACTGGTTTGGTAAAGCTTTGGTTGGTTTTACTGGAGCGTTGGAAGCGCCCTCTAAAAATACATCAAAGGCTTAGGGGTCGAAGCGTAAAGGAAATGCCCATTTTAATTATCAGTCGCCGGTGCGCTACATTAGAAGCTTTAAAATGGCACTTCAATTGTAAAAACCGGTTAAGTAGGATGGCTGAAAAATGGATGTAACAGAGAAACCCCTTAGACCATTGTATTAAGTATATATAGGCCTATGATTTGTTTTAATAGATATTATTTTATATGGAAATTGGTTATCTTTTTTATAATTTAAAATGTCTTTTAAGTGTTTTACAATGCTGTGAATTAAACATCTGTATTTTTCAGCAAAGAAATAAAGAGTTATGATATTTAAACCCTTGTACTAAACTACAACCGCAAGCCCTTTATTAGCATCTACTATCCTACCGTTTTTATGGTAAATTGCAATATAGGCCTAAATAAGCTTAATGCAATCACTTAGGATTTGTATGATTTTTAAAATTATGACTGATTTATTTAGGCCTTAATAAGTATTTTGGGTTTTTGTTTGTTTCAGATAATATAAAATATTGGATGTATTTATACTGACAAAGAGGCAATGGACGCATTTCTTACTGTAGTTCTTAATAGGTGAATCCACCGAATCTTGACAGTCAACTATGTCCGTTTAGTAACCGGACGGGCCATAAAAATGTTTTGGGGTATGCTCAACAATACATGGTAAGCCCAGTTGATAGTAAATCCACCTCTTAACAATGGTAAGCTAAATTACTCACCTGTAAGTGCGGCTGAACATGGGTCACATTCCATGTCAAACCAACAAGGCACTCAACCTGACCATTTCAGATTTGGTTCAAACTTTGTTTATTTACTGGTATACTGTTTGACATCCTGAACATAAATATAATTTGGAAAAAATCTATCCCTCATAGTTTTTGAGTTATGAATTTTCAAAAATCACAAAATGCTACGTGCGCCTAAATCCAAAATATGCCATGACTATAGTTCTATTAGTACTAGAGAGCTGAGAGATGGCTCATTTTAAAGATGGTACCATGGGTTTTAATTTGATACTCAATTTTAACACTTTGGGTAAAAAATTCTTTTGTGGTAAAACTCAAAAAATTGTTTTGGAAAATTTTAGAGTTAGTGTTTTATGATTTTTTAAAAATTAGTGTATGTTTTAAGGCATTATTTTGTGAGTACACCATAACAATTTCAGAGTGGGACCATGATGGGATCAGGAGATATGTTAAAAATACATCAATGGGGTCAATACATTTTTTGCCTTATTGGTATAGCATTCTGTACAGTCTGCTTTTGAGATTAATAATCATAAGTTGGTAAATTCGTGTTTTTCCACTTTCATTATTAATTTTTTTGCATCATCCCATGGAAAGAATGCTTGTGATGGAGTAGGAGAGGCAAAAATGACTCAGAATTTCCTTCAAATGCTAGGAATAACCTATTTAGGCGTATGGCTCAAAAATATGTTTCATACCAATCCCATTGACAATAAAAATCTCATTTCATTAAAAAAATTAGCAACCAAGATAGTGTATCTTGGTGTTGCTGTAAATTTTCCCGTGATACCCTTAAATGAGTTTCTTTTTCTACGTTGTTTTATTTTTTCTTGCAACCTTTTGTCTACGTGATAAGATTCGGATTTGGGAACATTTTCTCCTACGTTTTTACATTTCCTAATCCTATTTTTACTACTAATTTTGAATATAAAGCAAAAAAATATGTAACTCTAAAATTTAGGGCACTTTATGTTTTTAATAACATAACCTAACAGTAAAATTAACAAAATAATTGAAAACATAAATAAAAACACAGCTGCTAAATAAGACTGTATTTACCAGTTCTTCAAAAACAATTGTAGGTGCTGCATTCTGTTGGCAACCACTGTAACTATGGTACACCATTTCAAATCAAACCATATTATGTCTTGATATAAACAAATAAAACCTAAAGTACTCACAAAATCCTTGACAAAGGTCCCTTTCGGACGTTCCTATAAGATATCGAAACCCAACCGCCATTATAGTGCACATCATGAGATTCCAAGCTTTAATTTGATACCAAGATCATGGGTCTACGACGTGTAGTTTTGGCTGTAGCACTAAATATACAAACACACAACTCTCTTTATATATATATATATATATATATATATATATTCATTATTAAAAAGAATGTGTACATAGAAAATAATACTGATTTTTTATACAGTAATGGGATGATTTGGTAAAATGAAATAGATACTTTTAAGAATGAAAATCAGACCTTTACACTCAGCAAATTTAAAATGCAAAAGGACATAATATTTCAATCCATCATAGCGAGATATGAAATGTTTTTGTAACTCCATAATAATAACACAGGGAATGACTATGAAGCTTTGCTGCAACAGGTATGGTAAAAATGGGTGGTTTTAATTCAAAATTTAGAAGAGTTGAACTAAAAGAAGTTATACAGTATATACCAAGTTTTAACTGAAACACTAAGGTGTTGGGGAGGGGTAGTAAATATGTGTAAATAGATGGTTACATTTAGCATACTTTGCTATAAGTAAAACAATAATAAATACTTTTTGTGTTTTTTATCCTCCTTCTTACTGGATTATTTTGGGTGTGTTATATTCACTAGATAACCCCTGAGTGCTCATCATGCACATTTGCCTATATATGTATATATATATATAAATGAAAATGAATGAATGGTGTCATTTGGCATCTGGGGATATCAAAACAAAAATTAATGATGGTCTTGGCCTTAGGTCTTACCATGAGGTCTATGGTAACAGCTTCTTCCATATAAGGGAAATTTGCTAGAAGTGTATTACAGTTAAAAAATGCTTTAATTAATTATCTGCCACTTATGATTATTTTTGTTTCAGGGTAAGAAGAAATTATTCAACCTATTTTTGGAGAAGATGGTTTATGTCAGATTTTAAAATATCTGTAGGTCTAAATGTTTAATGTTTATTTTATTTTTTTTACATTTTCCACATATTTACTATTTAGAATTCTCTTAAATTTTAAATGAAGTGAATAATTCTCTAAAAATTATAAATCATGCTTAAAATTCATTTAAGACGTCATATAGTTACATTAAATATTTAAATAAAATATATTTCATTAATTGTAGTTGTTTATTATCTATAAAATTAATAAATCAGTTACATGCTGTCTTAATGATTTATCTCCTTTGAAATACCAGTAAAATGTCTTTTGTTATCTTAAGTGTGTGTGCTTGCTTGCACAATTATCTCAAAAACAGCTCTGAGGATTTCCTTAAAAGTCTAGAAATATATTTTTTTGCCAAAAAAGGTGTTTTATGCAGAGTACTTGGCCAGTGAAAATCTAATAACTTAATAAAAATAAAATAATATAAAAGTTGTAAAATTTTAATATTGGTCCGATGAGTTGTCATGATAGCAACGAAGTAAACAAGGAACTATATTTTTTCTCCTATGTTGGGGGGCGAAGCCACCGCTTTACCTTTTGGAAAAACATATTTTGTTAGTCGCTCATAGTTTTGTAGAGCAACGTTTACTTTAGCAAAATTAAAAAAAGGTTTGAACCATCATGGTTTTTTTAACTGTATACTGCTTATGTAGTTCAAAATCAGGTTACATTAAAAGAAAAGCCCACCAAACCTTTTTTCAAATATAAATTTTTGATGGCAATTATTTTTTCAGAGACTATGCTTTAGTCATAAAGGGAGCGCTCAGAAAAACAAATTAAACATAAAGTACAGTATATTATGTGTTAAAATACAAAAACATATTTAAAATGTAACCTAATAAAGAGCGCTACATTTTTATTTTAACAATTTTTTTTCTCATAAGTGTAAATTCATTGGAAGTGCTAAGGGGTGTGTGGGGGGGCTTCCATGTCTTTTAAGTTGGCGATCATGTAAGTTGCTCATAGTGTTGTAGAGCAAGGTACACTTTACCAAATGTCAAAAAAAATGTATACCATCATGGTTATGTAAACTACATAATGCATATGTAGTTCAAAATCAGTTTAAATTGAAGCAAACGTATAATTAGTTTTACGCAATGCCCACTAAAATTTTTTTCAAATCTATATTTTTGGAAACTTTGCTATAGTCATAAAGGGAGCGCTCAGAGAAAAAATGTAACATAAAGTACAGTATATTATGAGTAAAAATTACAAAAACATATTTTAAATGTAGTTAAGAGACAATAATGTTATATTTCCCTCAAAAGTGTAAATTCATAGGAAGTGCTTAGGGGGTGTGGCCGGGCAAAGCCCCCCCATGTCTTTTAACAATCATGTAAGTCGCTCACGGTTACTTATATGTGATATATACATATATATATATTTACATTACAATTGTATATATGTATATATAAAGTACAGTATATTATGAGATAAAATACAAAAAGATATTTTTAGTATAATAGAGACACTAACAGTATTGTTTATTTCTCGTAAATGAAAATTCAAGTGCAGTGCAAGGGTGGGTGTGGGGGGCCAAGCCCCCCCATGTCTTTTGGCAATCATATAAGTGGCTCACGGTTTTGTAGATCAAGGTACCGGATAAGTAACCGTGTACTGTGTACACGGTTACTTATATGTTTTATATATATATATATATATATATATATATATAAATTACAGTAAATTATGAGATAAAATACGAAAAGATATTTTTAGAGTAATAAAGAGACAAGCAAGAAGCTACTTTGTAGCTTATTGCTTGTCTTTTTATTACTCTAAAAATACAACAGAATTGTTTCTTTCTCATAAGTGTAAATTCATTTGCAGTGCTAGGGGGGGTGTGGGGGGGCGAAGCCCCCCCATGTCTTGCCAATCATATAAGTCGCTCACGGTTTTGTAGATCAAGTTGTACTATACCAAAACTGAAGCAAACTGAAACGGTTAAACTGAAGCAAACGTATAATTTGTTTTGAGCAATGCCCACTAAACTTTTTCCAAATCTAAATTTTTGCAGTCCATGCTTTATTCACAAAGGGAGTGCCCAGTGAAAAAATTAAACATAAAGTACAGTATATTAAGAGTAAAAATTACAAAAACATATTTTTAATGTAGTAAAGAGAAAATAATGTTATATTTCCCTCAAAAGTGTAAATTCATTGGAAGTGCTGTAAGGGGGGGTTTGGGGGGGCGAAGCCCCCCCATGTCTTTAGGCAATCATATAAGCGGCTCACGGTTTTGTAGATCAAGGTACAATACACGGTTACTTATATGTTATATATATATATATATATATATATATATATATATATATATATATACAAATTACAGTAAATTATGAGATAAAATACAAAAAGACATTTTTAGAGTAATAAAGAGATAATAACAGAATTGTTTCTTTACCATAAGTGTAAATTATTCATTTGCAGTGGTAGGCGGGGTGTGGGGGGGCGAAGCCCCCCCATGTCTTGCCAATCATATAAGTCGCTCACGGTTTTGTAAGTTGTACTATACCAGAACTGAAGCAAACTGAAACGGTTAAACTGAAGCAAACGTATAGTTTGTTTTAAGCAATGCCCACTAAACTTTTTTCAAATCTTAATTTTTGGAGACCATGCTTTATTCATAAAGGGAGTGCCCAGTGAAAACATTAAACATAAAGTACAGTATATTAAGAGTAAAAATTACAAAAACATATTTTTAATGTAGTTAAGAGACAATAATGTTATATTTCCCTCAAAAGTGTAAATTCATTGGAAGTGCTCTAAGGGGCGGGTGTGGGGGGGCTTTTTGGCAATCATATAAGTGGCTCACGGTTTTGTAGATCAAGGTACAGTACACGGTTACTTATATGTTTTATATATATACAAATTACAGTAAATTATGAGATTAAATACAAAAAGATATTTTTAAAGTAATAAAGAGACAATAACAGAACTGTTCCTTTCTCATAACTGTAAATTAATTTGCACCCCCCCATTGTCTTGCCAATCATATAAGTCGCTCACGGTTTTGTAGTTCAAGTTGTACTATACCAAAACTGAAGAAAACTGAAATGGTTAAACTGAAGCAAACGTATAATTTGTTTTAAGCAATGCCCACTACACTTTTTTCAAATCTAAATTTTCGGAGACCATGCTTTATTCAGAAAGGGAGTGTTCAGTGAAAAAATTAAACATGAAGTACAGTTAATTAAGAGTAAAAATTACAAAAACATACTTTTAATGTAGTTAAAAGACAATAATGTTATATTTCTCTCATAAGTGTAAATTCATTGGGAGTGATCTAAGGGGGGGGTGTGGGGGGGCAAAGCCCCCCCATGTCTTTTGGCAATCATGTAAGTCGCTCACGGTTACTTATATGTTATATATATATATATATACTAGAAGAACCCGTGGCTTCGCTCACGATTAAAATTAAACATACAATATCACCCATCAGTTATATAGTTTTGCTTTCCCATTTATTTTTCTTGTTGTAAAATCTACTTCTTTGAACATATCAAATGTACATCCATAAAGCAAAAAAAGTTTTTAGAAATCCGCTCTTAGCAAGCAGGTCTGCTACAACGGGGGTATTCTATTCCTGTATAAAGTGCCTGTCTATACAAAACGGCACCCTTGGCTTTTTCGACAGCACTTTGAATCTGCTCGCATATGTTACTCTTAATTAGAACTTTATTATGCACCCCCGTCGCAGCAGACCTGCGTATGTGCATGTCTTCACGTGTATGCTTTCATGAAGGAAAGATATAGGATTTCTACTATTTATTTCCTTCATGAAGGCATACACGTGTTAGAGGAACCATAGAACATGGCTTGAAATTTTATTCACTGTAAAAGATCATTTTCTTAAGGTTTTAGGGTCTAAGTAGAGAGTCCGCCACTTGACCGCTAACATGGGCTCTTATGGGGAATAGATTTAACATGGGCTCTTATGGAGAAAAGATTTAACATGGGCTCTTATGGAGAGTATATTTAACATTGAGTCTTATGGAGTAATAAATTACTTGAAATGTAACAGTATTGTTAGGTATATATTATAATCATTGTGTTTTTATCTTATAATTAATTGTAAATGCTGAGTGTTTGTGTCTCAAGTGATCCTTTATTATAGTACAAAATACCTTCATAGCAATCTCAATTTACCTTTAACCTTCCTACCTACCTTTAATCAAGTATTAGCACCACATGTTTTATGTAAACAAAGCAGATGTTTGTAGATTTTAATGCTTTTTAAAGGTAGATATTGTACATTATTTCTTGTTTTCCGGTGAATATCAAGCAATTTCATGATTTTTCCCACCATTATGGAATTGAGACCTTTAATTTGAGCCCTCTCCCATCTTTCTATGACTTGCCAGATGTCTGCAATTTTGATCTAAATGACTGCCTTATGAAATTAAATATATGATTATTACTACTTGAGGTGAAATTTTCCTGGTTATTGCTTTTATCTTTTAAAACTACTAAATTATTTTTATAATTTGTTTTATAATAAAGTAGATTGATTATAATGAGTGATATATTTTTGTTATTGGATCCAACAAGTGCTAATGAGAACAAGTAGTCCCCGCAGCGACTTAGAACCGGAAACAAGATGGCGGCGCTGTTTCCCGCCAAAACACATAACCTCACTTTTTCCCGCCAAAACACATAACCTCACTCTTTTCCCGCTAAAATACATAACCTTACTTTTGTTTCCCGCCAAAATGGAAAAACCTATACCCATAGAGTATAACCTCCTTACAGTACATAGAGTGCTATATGTCACGCTACCCCTATTACATACGTATTTGCATATGTACTTCCTATGTCACGCTACCGTGGCGGTGGTGGTGGCGAGAACAAGCGAACAACCGAAACACTGCACTAAACACCACATTGCGTTCAAGACTGACTCACTAGCTATCGACAGGAAGCACGGTATCCTGTTTGGTGGTTTCGTTGACTGATAAGCTATTTGTTCTTGAAAAGACATACGGGAAGTATGTCGTCATTGTCCCCCGCCCCCCTGTACCAGTGTTGGCAACTGTAGACAGTGAAAACATTCATATTTATAATACTATATGTTATGTCACGTTATCCCCCTAAAGTGTAGTTAATCACATAGAGTATTAAAAGACATGTGTATACTGGGTATGTTACATTAGTTCTTTGTAATATTATATGAAATTCTACTTAAAATTAAATAACTTTGGAATGGGTGTAGCTAAAATTTGGTATTTAGGTACTTCTTAACCTCTTTCCAAAACCTTACACCCCCTCTTACTCCACCCACCCCCTCTTTTTGTTCTTTTTCTTCTCAAATATGGCTAAAAATATATAAAATCGTCGATATCTCGAAAACGGTAAGTCCTACGTCATTTTTGAGGCCAAAAATCACCTACTACGTAGTGTAGGTGCCCCCCAGGCGGTACTGACACATATGACAGGTCTTAACTAGGATGTTGCGGGTTGCATCCTGAAAAATGAAGGGGCAATTATCATGTAAAAACTTAAAATTTAATAACTCAGGAACTACTTGACCGAATTTAATGAAACTTGGTATGTGGATACTTGTTAACTTCTGTTACAATTTAAATCATACTTATACCCTGTAGTGCGGGTGAGTATCTAGATAATTGAAGGCGCTACATTAAAAAATTTAATATCTTAAGAACTAGGTGATGGATATTGATGTAACTTGATGTATAGGTACATGTCAACTTATGCTAAGACTTAAACTGGGTGATGCGGGTTGCATCACAGAAATTGAAGGGGCAAAAAAATAAAATGCTATATCTCAGAAACTAATTATTGAATTTTAATTAAAACTTGTATATGGGTATATTTGAGTCTCTGCTACCTTAGTCTGTACTTTTTTATTATATATTGAGGTATTAAGACATCAATTTAAATATTCATGGGAAAATTAACATTTATTGACCATAAAGGAAAATGGATATTTAATAATTAACTTGGCTTTTGTAGCTTTTAAATGGTTGTTCTTTTGATTTGTGTAGCCAGTTTACTAGCATTGACATGTGTTGTTGTTCTTTTGATTTAAGTAGTTAGCTTATTAACATGTATAGTTGTTCTTTTGGATTGTGTAGTCACCTCTTTGTATTAACATGTACAGTTGTTCTTTTGACTTGTGTAGTCACCGATTTCTGTACGGTACGTACTACCTCATATACCTGTTACCATTAGCTCAGTTCGTCATTCTGCTCTAGACTTTTGTTCAGTGTAGACATTCTTTGCTCTGCTCCTGATATTGAGATAACATACTAACTTTTGAGTTATTATATATAATTTGTAATCTGATTTTATAATCTTTGGTTGGTGTATTTGCCTGATTTTATTAATAGTTGTATTTGTTTTTATTATCTTTAAATAATGCAGTCTGTTTCTAAGATGAGTTCTCCAACTAAGGAACCAATTGTTTTTATTGGCGAAGAACAAACTTATAATCGAAAATTTAGACTGTATGGTCTTAGTACTACTTTTAAGTTTACTAAGCCTCCTAAAGGCGTGAGTGAGTTTGACTGGATACGTAAAGGGCTTGATAAAATAGTTGAAAGGGAAAAATCTAAAGCTTCTCCTACAGACTATCTTGGCTTTAAACTAATGTCTATCAATTTGAAAAGTAAGGAACCGGGGTATACTAACATGCGGCTAGCTTCTGAAGTAACTAGTAATGACATTTGGCAGATTTTTGGGGGAATACTTCAAAGTAACTCCGGAAACATTACTTCATCAGATACTTTTAGAGTAGATGTTTCAAGGGTAAATGTTCCTGTCGGAAAAGATAGAGTAAGACCTGGCCTCTATAATAGCTTCGATGAAGAATGTAAGGCAAGGCGTGGTGTAGTTGTCATTAATAACAGAGATAACTTATCCCCTAGAGCTATAGTTGTAGGTAAGGCTTATGCTAAAAATGATCCCCAATATAGTCTTATCCGTGATGATAAAGGTAGTAGGCAGAAATTTAGAGCTAAAAAACTTATGGCTAAGTCTCAAGTTGAAATACCAGAGGGAGGAGCTGGCATCCCTGAATTAGAGAAATTCCAGGCCCATCTTAAAAAGTATAGAATAATAGTTTATAATTATGATAGTAAAGGTAGAGAAGTATATTTTGCCGGTGGAAATGATGATGCAAAATTTAAAATTAACCTATTGTTTCATGATGGTCACTATAATGTCATTACTAATTTAACTGCTGCATTCGTATGTAGATATTTTTGTGAAGCTTGTCATTTTCCTTATGATCATAAGGGAGAGCATAGGTGTACAAATTGCTGCTCTTCCTGTCATTCTATTTCCCCACCTTGTAAGCTTGAACATGGAGGCATAACATGCCGGTTTTGCAAACGGTTTTTCAGAAATGAACGGTGTTTTATAGCTCACCAAGGGCAGGTTTGTAAGACTATACAGCTTTGCCAGCATTGTAAAAAGCTAGTTTTCCCGACTAAACGTAAAGATGTCCATGTTTGTGGAGAGGTTTATTGTAAGCCATGTGGTGCTTTTAAAGACCCCAAACATCAGTGTTATATACAAGTTGACCGGAGAAGTCCAAAGAACCGAGACTTTCTCTTTATTTTCTTTGATTTGGAAACAAGACAGGATGAGACTTTGGTCTCAGATCCTAGTAAAAATGTTCACAAGGTTAACTTATGTGTGTCTCAACAGTATTGTTTTAAGTGTATCAATGGAGGAGAGTGTGAAACTTGCTCAGAGAGACAAAAAGTATTTGAAAAAGACCCTGTTAAGGAGTTTATGAACTATGTAATGACAGTGAGGAAACAGTTTAAACAAGTTTGTGTAATCGCCCATAATGGACAGGGATTTGATTTTCAGTTTATTTTAAAGTACATCATAGAAGAAACCAAGTTTACACCAAACATCACTCCCCGGGGAACAAAATTGATACTAATTGAAGTAGATAACGTAAGGTTTGTTGATTCATTGAGTTATTTTCCTATGTCTCTTTCTGCACTCCCTAAAGCCTTCGATCTGCCTCCAGAGAAAAAGAAGGGCTACTTCCCACACTTGTTCAACACATTGGCAAATCAAAATTATGTGGGTCCTATGCCTGACAAAAAGTACTATTGCCCTGAAACTATGTTTGAGAAAAATTACAATGACTTTGAGAAATGGTATGATGAAAGAGTAGCTGAAAATTATGTGTTTGATTTTAAAAAGGAAATCTTGGAGTATTGTATCTCAGATGTTGAAATCCTGGCTCAAGCCTGTATTAAATTTAGAGTCTTACTTCTTGAACAGTGTAATGTAGACCCATTTCTAGAATCAATCACTATAGCAAGTGCATGTAACTTGGTTTTTCGCCGTAACTTTTTAAAACCTAATACTATTGGCTTGATCCCTAAAAATGGTTATAGACTAACTGACAATCAATCAGCATTGGCTTTACAGTGGCTGACTTGGGAAGAGGAAAGGCGTGGGGTAAAAATTCAACATGCAGGCAGGGGAAAAGAAGTCAAAATTAATGGGTTGAAAGTTGATGGGTTTGACGGGGAGAATGTGTATGAATTTCACGGGTGTTATTGGCACGGGTGTCCAAAATGTTATCCCTACAACAGAGAGGCTCCTTTGAAGGAGGATCCCTCTGATACTTTACATTTGCGTTATGAGAAAACCAAATCTAAAATTGAAAAGCTTGGGGAAGTTGTAGAGATGTGAGAGTGTGACTTTAACAATTTAAAGAAAGAACACAAACTAAATCATTTGGATAAACTTTCTATTCTAAACACTTTACCATTAAATGCTAGAGATGCATTCTTTGGGGGTAGGACAGACAATATAAAATCATATTACAAGTGTAAAGAGGGAGAGACAATCCAGTATGTAGATGTTTGCTCTTTGTACCCATATGTAAATAAATATTGTAAATATCCTGTAGGCCATCCAAAGATTTACATTGGAAATAAAGAATGCTTAGAAAGAGGTCTTGAAGTGGATGGTTTAATGAAATGTAAGATCTTACCTCCTTTTAATCTTTATCATCCTGTACTCCCGGCTAAAATGAATGACAAGTTAATGTTTGTACTATGTAGGACTTGTGAGGAAACTTCAAATCAAGGTGATTGTGTTCATGAGTGTGAGGAGAGAGCTTTAGTGGGTACTTGGACTATGGATGAAATTACAAAAGCAGTAGAAAAAGGCTATGTAATATTAGACATGTATGAACTGTGGGAGTATCAGATGGTGACTTTTGAGGAAGCAGGGTTGTTTACTGACTTTATAAATAAATTTCTAAAGTTAAAACAAGAGGCATCAGGGTTTCCAGAATGGTGTAAAACTGAAGAAGATAAAGACTTGTATGTTTCCAAGTTCTTAGAGCATGAAGGGATTCAATTGGAAAAGGACAAAATTATTAAGAATGGGGGCTTGAGATCACTTGCGAAGCTTATGCTGAATTCATTTTGGGGAAAATTTGGGCAGAGAGAGAACATGGAAAAAACTTCACTTGTTAGAAACTCTAAGGATTTATTTGCATTGTGTACTCAGCTTGGAAGTGTAGTTAGATTTATTGAAGCTATTAATGAAGAAGTAGTATTAGTCAACTGGAAAAACTTAGATGAGGCTAGGGAGACATTGAAAACTGTTAATGTTGTAATTGCAGCCTACACTACAGCTCATGCCAGATTGAAATTATATGAATATTTAGAAGCTTTAGGAGACCAGGTCTTATACTATGATACCGACAGTTGTATTTATTACTTCCGGGAAGGTTTGTACAGAGTGCCTACAGGAGATTACCTGGGTGAAATGACTGATGAACTTGTAGAGTATGGCCCAGGTTCACATATAACTGAGTTTGTCTCTGGGGGACCTAAAACCTATGCCTATCTTGTCTGGTCAACTAACAAGCAAGCCCTTGTCTCAGTCTGTAAAATAAAGGGTTTAACATTGAATTTAAAAACATCTAAATTACTAAACTTTAAGACATTGAAAGATATGGTTCTTAGCGAAGTTCCTCAAATTATAGAAATTCATGAGAGTAGAATCAGGAGAACTAAAGACAAAAATGTTGTAACTACCAATGAAACAAAAATGTTTAAAATTACTGGTTCAAAAAGGAAATTAGTTGATGGATATGATACAGTGCCTTATGGATACAAAAAACAAAGAATACAGTAACATAAACCAGGCATGTACACCACCAAACATAGAGCTCATATACCTCTTAACACATGCTCCAAAATGTTAGTCTGCTTTTAGCTGTGGTACTGAGCGGATGTACTAGAGCTGCTCTGTCGCTATAATAATATACTTGTATTTGCCATGGCAGTCTTTTTGAAATTTTTGTCCAAGACAAAGCTAAAGGAAAACTCTAAATTTTGTTTGACTTGTACAGAATATAAGTTTCAGTTAACAGGTTCAATAGATGTTTTTGAATGGCCTTTGACATTTTCAGAGCAAATAGTATGTCATATAACACAGAATTTGACATCTAAAGCTTTTATACAAATAAAAATCAACCATGGTGATACCTCAGGAAATATTCCATTTTTACAGCTAAACAAACTAACACCGGCAGTTTTTGATTATCATTTTGAAAAAATATTTTCTCAAGTTAAGACGCTATCAGATATTATAACTTTGGAAGTAACTGTTGTTACTGTCCCTAGCTGCTATCTTAGATGAGTGCGGTAACTCTTAAATGTAATGTATAAACATCTTGTTCTCAATACTGAGGTCATTCTGTCTTGGACAGTGCTCCTGAGCAGACGTGTTGACAAGGTATTAACAGTTTAAGTGTCTCCTTAATTGTTTTATAATGTCTGCTAAATATTGTAATCTTAATGAACATTTAGTCTTGGTATTGTTTGATAGTGAAGGTAACCCTTGGTTTAAAGCTATGGATATAGCTAAAGCCTTGGGGCATCTTGAGGTTAGACGGGGGATTAAATCTTCTTTAAATGGTAACAGTATAAAGATTTTTAAAGATTTTCCAGAAACCCAAAAACAAGGACTCAAAAAACATGATGGTAGAACCTATTTTGTTGATGAATTTGGATTACTAACTTTGATTCTACGTTCTCCTAATCCTGAAGCAAGAGAGCTGGTAAAAAGACTGTTTCCAAAGAAGTTTTATCTTCCATTTATTGATATTAAAGATTCAAAGTTATCTTAAACAAATCTAATGTATCCCACTGTATGAGTGTGTGTGTGTGTGTGTGAGAAGTTAGTAAGGCTTAGTCTTGAAAGCTTCTGTTCTGTGGACAGACACCCACATTTTGGCTGGGCTAACCCCTGGTAAGTCCATATGTGGATGGCGGGTTGGCTTAATTGCCGTAGAAAATGATTTCCCGCGTCTGCCACAGACAAGGACTTGATGTCCGGTGTGAATGAAGGTCCCTGGCGTGGTGTAAAAGCCCGTAAACCTGAATGACGTGTGAATGTAGGGCAAAGTTAATAGTTTGGCTCAGAACTTGGCTGGGTCATTCAATTAATATGCCCGGTGGGATATTGTTAGATTTCAAAGATAATGAGTAGCTCTCTTTCTAAGCTTTATTGGGTTTGTAGACTGTAAAATCAATTGTTTGAGTCAAAAAATATAAAAATCCTCTGTTGGTCTCAGTAAATGGAGAGGTTACAGGTCAAAATGAAAGGGAATTATCCCCAGTAAATGACCGAGTGCCTCATACATAATGAACAGACCAACAGAGGCCAAAAAAAAATCTATTAGTGTGAGAGATAGAGCTTATAATTCTATCCTCACCCCAGAGGTTAGGCCTACAGGGGATGCTCTGGGTTAACAAAAAGAGTGCGCCGAGGCCCCTACGGCATAGCCATAAAGGCTTACCGTGGTGTGGAAACGTGGGCCCTAAAAATTTGTTGACTTAGAAGTGTTGAGCTAAAGTTATTGTGGGATGGCTTTAGATATTGCTTTTCTGAAAAGAGCACTGAAACGGTGCTCTCTTCAGTGAGCGTTTGCATATGCGTTTGCGTTTGCATGTTTGTTTGCGTTCGCATATGTGTTTGTATGTGTGTTTACGTTTGCATTGCGTTTGCTTTGTGTATGCTTTACGTTTTTATTGTGTTTGCATTGTGTTTGTATGTGCGTTTGCGTTTGTGTGACGCGTTTGTGTATGCTTTGCGTTTGTTTTACGTATGCTTTGCGTTTGTTTGCATATGCGTTTGCATGTGAGTTTGCGTTTGCATATGTGTTTGTATGTGTGTTTACGTTTGCATTGCGTTTGCTTTGTGTATGCTTTATGTTTTTATTGTGTTTGCATTGCGTTTGTATGTGCGTTTGCGTTTGTGTGACGCGTTTGCGTGATGCGTTTGTGTTTGCTTTACGTATGCTTTGCGTTTGTTTGCATATGCGTTTGCATGTGAGTTTGCGTTTACGTGATGTGTTTGCGTATGCTATATGTATGCTTTGCGTTTATTTTTACCTAACTTGACTATGAAAACCCCGTTTATCAGACGGGGTTGAGAGATAATGAAAAATTGTCTATTGTCAGTTTATGATCATGTAAAGGAGAAAAATATCATTCCCCCTTAAACTATCAAATATATTTATTTATTAATGAACCTTACTTGTGTTGTCACTTAATGTTTTCATCTATCCCCAGACGAGTTCGTTTCTGACTCGAATTGAACCAATAGGGTTGCAGTTTTCCGACTTGTTGACTCGTTAGGATCCGAGTTCGTGTAAGTTCGGTAATCTCCGTACGAGTTCGTGTCTAACTCGGGTTATGTCATAGCGGTCAACCGGTAGTCATTGTGTTTCGGTGCTCCCTCTGATCATCGTATATTTTACAGTGTTTGACTCAAAATGTTCCCATATACCAATTTTAAATAAAACCCAATAGTCAGCTCAAGTCAGGACTAGACATTTTCAAGTATAAAAGTTAGGTTATGCAATATCAAAGAGCAAAGTAACGCAGGGACGTCTTACCGGCACGAGTAGTAATGCCCCCACTTGACCGCTAACATGGGCTCTTATGGGGAATAGATTTAACATGGGCTCTTATGGAGAATAGATTTAACATGGGCTCTTATGGAGATTATATTTAACATTGAGTCTTATGGAGTAATATATTACTTGAAATGTAACAGTATTGTTAGGTATATAGTGTAATAAATGTGTTTTTATCTTATAATCAATTGTAAATGTTGAGTTGTTGTGTCTCAAGTGATCCTTTAATATAGTACAAAATACCTTCATAGCAATCTCAATTTACCTTTAACCTTCCTACCTACCTTTAATCAAATACCAGCATCTCCGGTGCTCTCTTTGAATATCTAATCTCATACAGTACTTGCTAAAGAACCTGGCTCATATGAGTCTATCTACCAATGGAGTTTTGCCTCTAAGTAGTATGGTATAAAAGAATTTATCTATAATAAATAAATGTTTTAAATAAAATCCAATAGTCAGGTTAAGTTAGGATAAAATAGGTCAGGTTAAGTTAGGTTAAAATAGGTCAGGTTAAGTTAGGTTTAAAATAGGTCAGGTTTTAGGTTTGACCGAGACCTGGCACAAAAGGCCTTACAAATGCATGTTAGTGATCGTTATAAGAAAAATCTAGCTAATATAGGTGGGACCCAAATTGGGGCCCACCCCTTATTGCATAATAAAGGCTTAGGTTAGGTTAGGTTAGGTTAGGTTAGGTTAGGTTAGGTTAGGTTAGGTTAAAAGAGGTCAGGTTGAGTTAGGTTTAAAATAGGTCAGGTTAAGTTAGGTTTAAAATAGGTCAGGTTAAGTTAGGTTTGACCGAGACTTGGCATTGAAGCCACCAATGAAATATTAATTAGTATTGCTGTTATTGCTGATGCCAAGTCTCGGTCAAACCTAACTTAACCTTTGATGATGGAAAAGAATTTTTTAATAAATTTTTTGCCTTGTTAATGAAAAAATATAAGATAAATCATTATTCCACAAATTCTGAGAAAAAGGCAGCTATAATTGAAAGATTTAATAGAACCTTAAAAGGTGCAATGTATAAAATGTTTTCAAAAAGAGGTTCTTACGTATGGGTTGATATTTTACCAAAATTAATAAGCGATTACAACAACAAGTTTCATAGAACTATCGGTATGGCACCTAACAAAGTAAATAAGAAAAACGCTAAACTAGTTTTACAACGAATTAAAAAGAATACACAGCCAAAAGCGGAACAAAGAAAACCAAGAAAATTTAATGTAAATGATAAAGTTCGAATTAGTAAATACAAAGGAGTGTTTACTAAAAAATACCTGCCCAATTGGACAAACGAAGTTTTCATAGTGTATAAAGTACAACCTACTGTACCAGAAACTTATATTTTAAAAGATAACAAAGGAAATTTGTTACAAGGCGGTTTTTACGGACATGAATTGTTAAAGTCAACAGTAGGTGATGTCTATCTTGTTGAAAAGGTGTTGCAAAGGAAAAAAGACCAAGTTAAAGTACGTTGGTTGGGGTTTGACAAAACTGAAGAAACGTGGATACCTATAAAAGATTTGATTTAGTTATAAATCAACTTATTTATTCTTCAGCCTTTGAATAAGATGGAGATTGTTCACCATAAAGATAAATTTAATATTAATAACATTGATGATTTAACTGTAGATAACGTTAAAATCAACAATGGTAAACACGGCAGTTTATTTCCAAACACTGTACGATGTATAGTAAGCGGTCCTTCAAACTGTGGCAAAACTAACGTTGTGTTTAACTTAATTACAAACACAAAAGGATTGCGATTTAATAACCTATATATTTTTTCAAAGTCCTTACATCAACCAAAGTATCAATTGTTGGAAAAGATCCTGACTGATGTGCCTGATGTTAACTATTACAAATTTAATGCTAGTGACAGTGTTATGCAACCAGACCAGGCTAAGCCGTATTCTGTATTTGTATTTGATGATGTATCTAGTGAAAATCATGATACTATTAGAAACTATTTTGCCATGGGAAGACATAATAATATTGATAGCATATATATCGGACAAACATATAGCAAAATTCCAAAACAACTAATTAGAGACAATGCAAATATTTTAGTTTTATTCAAACAAGACGATACAAACCTAAAACATATATACAACGATCATGTAAATGCTGATATGTCATTTGATAAATTCAAAGAGCTTTGTGGAAAAGCTTGGGCGGAAAAATATGGATTTTTGGTAATTATGAAAGATAAAGCTATAACAGATGGTCGTTACCGCATAGGTTTTGATAAATTTGTTTTAATACATTAATTAACAACATTATCGTACAGGTCTTCATGGTGTAAACATGGTTAATCAGGAAAAGCTATTAAAAGAAATAAAATCACTTAGTGATTCTATTAGACATAAAAACAGAGCGTTAAGATTAGGAATAAGTGAAAGAGAGAAATTTCTGGAATCAACATTTAAACCTATTACTGAGCCATTAAAACAATTGGGGCAAAATGTTACGCCTTCAACATTTAATTTTTCCGGAGATGCTATTTTACCCATTTCAAAATTTGAACAAAAAGAAGAATATGAAGATGATACAAGTTTTACGCAACAAGGAGAAACAACTGAAGAAGAAAGCGAACTAGGTGAAGAAACGGATGTTTTAACAGAAAAAGAAGGTCTTTCTACAAGCGGAGAACAACAAGAAGAAGAAGAGCCTATTAATCCATCCAACTTGAGCAAATTGGGCTCGGATATTGCGTATAAAGGGCCGCTTGCAAGACAATTTGTATTAAAAATGTTACATTCTGCACAACCAACTCGAAAGTATCATACTTTTGGTGCTAGAATAGAAGAAAATGGCCTAATGATTGGAGATAGCAAGCTTGATGTAGACGAACATGACAATATTATTATAAATAATAAACAATACAAAGGTACAAAAGGATTGTTTGAACTTATTTTTAAACCGAAACCTAATAAATATACTAAAAAGGATTTAAACATTTTTAAACAAATATTGGAGGATACAAATGCGCATAAGAAAAATTATTCTAAAAATTTCAATGTTTATAGAAATAAATCAGAAAAAAATAAAACTATTATTGCTAAACTTTTCCCACCAAAAAGAAGGGCACCCATAAAAAGAAAATCATTATCTTCTGCTGAAATAAATATTTTACATAAAAGGAGAAAAACAAATCAATCAAGTTTATCAGGAAAAGGATTATTGAAAAACTTGTATGATACTAATATAATATACTACAACGATATAAACAAATTGGTTGATAGAATGAAGTTGATATATGAAGCAAAACAAGCCGGACATAGCGGTTTAGAAAACGAATGGGTAGCTTTGGTCGGCGAATTGCGAAATCGAGGAGTAATCGCATAAAAATATGAGTATATAGAATACAAGCATAACCGATTAAACATTCAGTATAACCATGAGTGTGGAACCATGATAAGTTTGGACGGTATTCCGAAACTGGAAGCAAATCAGGATCTTATGGAAAAAGAGGTGGTTTACCACTAACATCCGATGGAGATTATGATATAAGTAACAAAGGTTTAAAGTTTGTAAATGATCCAAAAGATGATAATGATGCAGTAAATATCAAAACTTTAAAAAGTGAAACATTACCTAGCTTAAAGCTTCAAAATGAAGTGTATAACGCTAATTTTTATAGAATTGCAAATCTTCCGAAACCAATAGATAAGAATGATTCGGTAAATAAAGAATATTTAATGTGGTACATAAACCAAACCTTAAGATATGATCCTAAAAGTAATAATAAAGCATATGATGCAAAAGATCTTAGAATAGCTAATATAGCAGATCCTGTCAATGATCAAGATTCAGTTACCAAAAAGTATTTACATTCAGTCATACCTGAAAAAACAGATAAATTTTCCTTTTACAACTTTGTAATACACGATATTGGAGACCCTAAAGATATGAAAGATGCGGTAAACCTTCAATATGTTACAGATCATTGTATTACACATGATATTAAGTCAATTGATTGCAAAAATAAAGTGTTAACTAACGTTAAGGAGGGAACTGCAAAATCAGATGCAGCTACAATAAGTCAAATAATGAAATTAAACAATAACAAATGGGATGCGGATGCAAAAATAATTACTAATGTTAAAGAAGGGTTGAATGATGTTGATGTAGCAACAATTGGACAAGTTCCTGCATTAAAAGAAATTTCATCAAGACTTGGTCAACAAGGCTTTGATTGTAAAGAAAGACCACTATTTAATGTTGGAATGGGATTAAATGACAGTGATGCAGTTAGAGTAAAAGAATGGCGTGAAAGATGCTTAAGAACAGAAAAACACAAAAAGTTTTTTTATTGTCAAAACTTGCGATTGACTAGCTTAGATGACCCTATTGATATTGTTGATGCTGTTAATGTAAATTACATTATAAGACTCTTAAGTGTAGTGTTATATGATGTTTATAACACGATAAAGCCCATAAAAGCTGATCAAAAACTACATTGGGTTAAGAAAAATGTTATAGAAAAATATTTTTTAAATATGAAAACTGGAAATTTAAGATTTGCTCAAGTTGATGTTGATAAAAAGGATACAATCCTACCAAAAGACTGGGTAAAAGTTTATTACCCATAAACAAAATACATGTTTATTATAAATAAACAATGTCAAAGGATAAGTGCATCATTCATTATAAAGAATTTATAAAATAAACAAGTATTGGCATTTCCTTTCACTATAAAAAACCATGTTGAAAGTTCAACGCATCAGTCATAATCGACACGTTATAAAGAGAGGAAGAGGAATAGCATCAACAGCACTTTCTCTTATTACTAAGCCGGTTGGAGCTATAGTTAACAAAGCTATCGATTTATTACCTGTAGAACTACATTTACCAGGAGGTTATCAATATTGTGGTCCAGGAACAAAATTGAAAAAAAGACTTGCTAGAGGAGATCTTGGAATAAATAAACTTGATCAAGCCTGCAAACAACACGATATAGCATTTTCAAAGTTTGCAGATACTAAAAATAGATCAATAGCGGATAGAGCACTTGCTGAAAAAGCTTGGCAAAGAGTAACATCCAGTGACGCTAGTATCGGTGAAAAAGCAGCAGCTTTAGCGGTATCAGCAGCAATGAAGGGTAAAACGATGTTTGGAGGTGGAAAGAAGAAAGGAGGTGGAAAAAGGAGGAGAAAACCTGCAAAGAAACGTGGAGGAAATATAAGAAGAAAACGACGATCCACCGCAGGTAAAAATAAAAAGAAACAAACAATATGGTCAATGATAAAAAAAGGAGGAGGATTATACCTAAGACCGTATCGTGTGTATTTAACAGAAAAAAACAATTATTAATTCCAAATAAAGAATTAACAGATAAAGAATTAATTACTTATGTTTCTTGTTTAAAAATTCCATTTTTAGAGGAGTATTTATGAAAGATGCATTACCTGTTAAAATTTGGAAAAATGAAACCGGAATAGTAAATTTAGATAATAGTAAAGGATCAGGCACTCATTGGGTATGTTATAAGAAACTAGGATCAACTATTTACTACTTTGATAGTTTTGGTAATCTCCCACCACCAAAAGAACTACAATATTACTTTAAAACAGCTAAAAATGTACTATACAATTATAAAAGAGAGCAACCTGATGATACGGTAATCTGTGGACAATTATGTTTAGATTTTTTAACAAAAAGCGTTAGTCAACTTTAAGATGTCTTCCTATACAGTATCATTAACTGGAACTTCATCTACTTTGCGAAGTGTTCTTTTCCCTGCGTTACGTTTGGAAAAAGATAAATTATGGGAAGCCGCATTATTAGATATAACAACTTATAATTCTATTCCCAACGTTACTGAAAATGTTAATGACAAAATACATTATTACAAAACAAAAGATAAAAATACAAACAAATATTCAGATATACAAGTATTTAGTTTACCCACTGGAGCATATGAAATTGATGATATAAATGAAACGATACAAAATCATATGGGAAAAGATAATATAACAATAAAAGGAAATAACAATACTATGAAAGCTGAAATTAAATCTAAATATTATATAGATTTTAGCAAAGAACATTCAATTGGTAGTTTATTAGGATTTCCTAAAACAACAAAAATTTTAGAACCTAATATTAACCATTCAGGTACTAGAACTGTGACAATAATGAAAGTTAACAGTATAGATGTTACATGTAATATTATACATGGTTCTTATAGAGATGGTGAAAATACTCATATATTGCACACATTCTATCCAACAGTCGCTCCGGGTTTTAAAATTGTGGAAAAGCCACAAAACTTGGTGTACCTACCATTAAACACCAGTTTTATTTCAGACATTGTGGTGAACATACTAGATCAAGACGGAAATCATATTGATTTTAGAGACGAACCTATAACTATACGAATACATATAAAATCAACCGTATAACAATGGGGTTATCATTTAAAAAGAAAGAGCTGACTGGTAAACAAGTCAGTAGCACGTCAGCTATAGAAGGATTAACAAGTGATAACATTCGTTTTCTAGAAGAAATTGGATTAAAACTTATTAATAATGGAAATATTGGATATAGCGCAGGGTCCGACATTCGACGAAACCTTATGGGAAAAGGAATATCATACGCACAACCCTTACGCTTCGTCAAAATTAAACAATAATGATGAAATTAGAATTCCCATACAACAACAAGATATTTATACACTTCCATGTGAAAGTTATTTGTATATCGAAGGAAGAGTAACAAAAAGGGATGGAACCACTGCAAGTACTGTTCCGTTCATAAATAACCCCATGGCATATTTGTTTGATGAAATAAGATATGAAATTTCCGGAGTTACAGTAGATTCAACAAAAAAGGTGGGAATTACAAGTACATTAAAAGGATTAGCATCTTTAACACCGAGTGAAAAAAATATGCTGGCCGCCGCAGGATGGGTAGCACCCGATTCCAGTACAATCACTCCAAACACTTCAGGCAATTTTGACTTTTACATTCCTTTAAGATTACTTTTAGGCTTTGCCGAAGATTACCGAAAAATAATAATAAACGTAAAACAAGAATTAGTTTTGTTAAGATCATCAAACGACAAAGATATTATTCAAGCAACTGATGGAACAACGGAAGCTACTTTAGAATGGAAAATGCAATTAGACAAGATTGTTTGGAGAGTACCGCATGTACGGTTAAACGATCAGAATAGAATTTCATTATAGAGAACTTTAAAATCAGATCGTGATATCGTAATACCATTTAGAAGTTGGGAGTTTCATGAATATCCGGTTTTACCGGAAACACAACGTCATACATGGACTGTAAAAACTTCTACTCATTTGGAAAAGGCAAGATATGTAATATTTGGATTACAAACAAAAAGAAGAAATGAAATAACTAAACATGCTGGTGAATTTGATCATTGCAAACTTACAAATTTTAAGGTGTTTCTAAACTCGCAATTCTTTCCATACGACAACTTCAACATAAACTTTACAAAAGACAGGTTTAGTGTTTTGTACGATATGTATGCAAGATTCCAAAATTCATATTATGGAAAAACAAACACACCTTTATTAACGCCAAACCAATTTAAATCTAACTATCCGATTGTTGTAGTTGATTGTTCCAAACAAAATGAATCTGTAAAATCTTCCAGTGTAGATATAAAAATAGAAATGGAATTTGAACAAAATGTACCCAAAGATACATCTGCTTATTGTTTAATTTTACATGATAAAATTGTTACATATACACCTTTAACCGGTATTGTAAAAGCAGTGTTGTAAAATGAAAAGAAAAAAAATACCCCCCACCACTCGGCTATAAAAGCAGGAGCGGGAACGCAAATTGTTTAGTTGACTGTCTACAGTTGTATGGGTAACATCGTCTACAGCATTATAAACAAAATGAGTTCTTTATCAGTTGTACAAGGCGTTTCCGAAACAACACCTTTATTGGAAAATGATGATGATAAACATTTTGAAGAAAATGTTGTAAAAGAAATTGATGAGTTTTTAAAGTTTGGAAAACAAAATAAAAAGTTGGAAAATAATAAAGCAAACGTAAGAAAGAAAAGAAAACTTGAAGAAAATATTCCACCAAACATTTTAACTGAAGTTTTCCTTCGCATCTTTTATCCTATTTCATCTTGCATGAGTAAAAGTGTGTCGATAGGATTGGTAAAATCATTAGACTACTCTCCCGCAGTAATACTAAGCCATGGTACAAAGATGGTTTTATTTTCAGAAAATGCTTGGGATTCCTTTTTAAAACATCTACATCTTATTGAATGTTATTTAGCCAACAGTTTCTTTGGAAGAAAAACTAACATTCGACTTTTGGATTGTGACAATGAAATTGACATTATTAAACATCGTGGCCAACAACAAGTAAGAATTAGAGACTCGACACAATTTGAAAATAAAATTCTACTAACACGTGAAGAATTCTACATTTTAAACTATGCAACATCACCTATCACTAGGTATATGAAACAATTGGTATTTTCAAGCTCTGTTATTAAGGAATATCTGGTAGATGCATGCGAAAAACAACCTGACAGCACTTTACAATACGGACCAATAGATACATCCATTTTTAATAGAATACCTCACGAAGTGGAAATGTGGAGGCAGTTAAGAAACTTTGAACCTTTTACTGAAATCGCAACGGAAGCTACAGAAGAAGAAACCAACAACAACAACAATACAGAAGAAGAAACCAACAACAACAATACAGAAGAAGAAACTTTGCTAGTTTAAAAAAACTACAATGTAGTTTAACAAAAGAATAAACCGTGGGGTAGGCCTACTGGGGACGGTGCCCACGTTAAACATACACCAACGCGCCTACAACTGTACGGCCTGGTTTATATATCTAACTTACCGTGGTGTGAAAAACAGTTAATCACCAGTCATCATGATGAGCGGACTGGATGAAGAAATGGCAGCAAAACCTTGTGTAATTGAATTTCAAGCATTTCGCGGAAACGATGATAGATTTATTATAAAAGAATTGGTGATTTTAGATTTGCTCACACAAGTAGCATACCCGTTTTTATTTGAAGCACCGTGTTCTATCCATGCACTAAAGTCAAAAGCTAAAATAACAAACAGATGGTTAACAAACAATTTTCATCATATACATTGGTTTGAAGGTTTTCTACCATACAACAATGTACACAAAATTATGTTTCATTTCTGTAAACAATTTACGCACATATACACCAGAGGATTGGAAAAAAGAAGTTGGATACAACAGTACACAAACAAAGAAGTTTTAAGCATAAAAATGGACAAAACCTTTCATTGTGATGTTAGAAATATTTGTGTTTCTACAATAGATCCGAAACACAACCAATCTCAATGCGCATTACAAAACGCATATCACTTGGCTGCTTACTTACAAGAAAAAGAAGAATGTGGTGGGGGTTACGAAGGTTATAAATACGAGGAAGCAACACACCCCGAGTATCACTCCAACTCCATACTCCGAACAGACAACATCTCCAGTGAAGAACATGGCATCACAACAGTTTCTCCAATGTTTAGTTGAACAATTCAACTTACATTCAAAATCAAATACTCTAATTATCAAGAAATGTTCAGAATTAAAAGAACAGAAACATTATATTGTTCATGAAATGAAAAAAGTTGATACAACGCATGGAGACGCAGTCGTCGCATCTTTATCCGATGCACCATATACACCAGGTGATGAACCAAAGTTTCAAGTATATCTTCCAAAACGATTCGTCCAGTTGCTGCAAAATGAAGATCTGCGGGAAATTCAGCCAGGATCATTATATTTGGTGTCACACGGAATGAGCGGAAACAACTCTACGGAACTTACTCTGCACATCGCACAAAAATAACATTGTAAATATTGTAAAAAAAAAGTTTTAAATAAAAAGATAAAAAACAACATATCAGTATATGTTTTTATATACTGATATGTTGTATTTTTTTTTAAAACTCAAACGGATGACCTTGAACTTTTAATCGATAATATTATTCGATTATTTTATTCGATTGTTTTATTCGAATACTTTATATAAATTCGAAACTTTAACGTTGAGAGGCTCAGTTCTGTTTAAGACAAGCTACAACCAACATGTCATCCAAAAGAAATAATCTAACACTTATAACTTATTGTTGTAAAGAAATATGTTTTAAAATACCTGAAGATCAAGTTGACGGAAAAGCTTGTACAAAATGTAATTCTTTCTGCTACTGTAAATGTAGTTGCAAAACATATCAAAAGAACCGGTTGGATAAACTAGAAGAATTGCAACATCGGCTCGGTCTACTGTGGCAACGATTAAATTCAAAGTGATTTAACAAACACCTGCCATTACCCCCACCACTACCCCCACTACCATCGGAGGTACCCGCAGCACCGGCTTTGCAATAGTCATTCCTGCTACACCTCTCGTCGAGTAAACAACTCTAGTCATGTCTCTCAACATTCGCGGGATTCACTACAACACTATCAATCTTACAACCTACAAGGATTTGGAAATTTTTAGTGAAGAACTAAAACAACTTATAACCACTGGGTTCGGTTTATCTTTGGAACTTTATGCAACAAACAATCAAAACGAAAAGAATGTATTTTTGCCAACTTACAACAACAACAAAAAGAATGAAAATAAGCAAGAAATTTCACCACCGACAACAACTTACTTTTCAAATTTGGGAGCAAACTTTTCAACCTTAATGTAAAATAAAAAAAATATCTTGCATTTTCGGATCTTCTGAAAATGCAAGATCTTTTTAAAAACATCCTCACCTGACCTTGACCCATTTCCGGACATTTAAAGTTTAAATACCCAGCACAGCCGGGCATTTAAACTTTAAATGCCCACCATACACGTCACAGCTACGTCACAGCCTCTGACGTCACCAGACCGGATGTAGCTGTCACTTTTGATTATTGCGTTTTGGCCCAGAAGCCCCACTATTGCACTACTGTTTAGGCACAGGATCGTCCTAAAGAGACCTAAGTCAAGGATTTTGTGAGTACTTTAAATTTTATTTGTTTATATCAATACATATGGTTTAATTTGAAATGGTCACCGTGGTTACAGTGGTTGCCAACAGGATGCAGCACCTATAATTGTTTTTGTACAACATGTGAATGCAGTCTTATTTAGCAAATGTGTTATTATTTACGTTTTCAATTATTTTGTAATTTTTTACTGTAAGGTTATGTTATTACAAACATAAAGTGCACTAAAATTTAGAGTTACATATTTTTCAGTTTTAAAATTCAAAGTCGGTAGTAAAAATCATATGAGAAAATGTCAAATCATAGAAGAAAATGTTTGCAATTCCGTATATTATCACACAGACCATAGATTTCACGAAAAAAAATGAAACAACGAAGAAAAAGGAACACATCTAAGGGTATCACGGGAAAATTCACAGCGAGATCAAGAAACACTATCGAAACAGATTGGAACAGAAAGGAACAGACGCAGCAAAGGGAGACAGACGCACAAGGTGATGAAATAAAGAATCAGAACAGAGATAACGGAGAACCTTCGAAAAAGGGATCAAATAGAGAGGCTCTTTGGAAAAGGACAGGAAACTACGATTTGGACCATGAAGGACACATTATTCCGATCAAATATAGATTTTATTGAACACCCGAATATAGTAATTTGCAAGATGGATAACATTGCATAGCAAAGACATTAATTCAAACCAACAGCAAATTAACTAATGGGTTACCAACAGCGAAAATTATGCGCTATTTGAAAGGACAAATAAGATTGCTACCATCAAATATGCCACCTCCGGCTTTCTCAAATAATTAATGTGTGGATAAACATGAAGAAATGTTGAATTTTTATATACTACATTAGACGTTATAATGCTTGCTTCCAAATTACGTTTTTTGGAGCTACTATTTAGGCCTTCATAAGAGTTTTCAACCCAGCGAAGCGGGTTACCAACAGCTAGTGTTAAATATAAACTAACTGGTTAAGACTTTGTTTATGAATTAATCGATAGCCTATATAAATTTAACAGACTAGGGGGCCCACGCGCAAACTGAGTATTTTAATTTTATTTCTGTTTTTGAGAAACTCACGTACAGTTAGAATAAATTGTATGGCTTTGAACTCACCTTTCTTAATCAAATTAACCTTTTCAATTGAAATTTAATTGTCTCCACCTGAATAAATAAAGGCCTATCTGAGCAAAACACACACACATTATTTATCACCTGAGCACTATGGATTTGAATTTGGCTGTGGTACAACATTAGAACAGCGGAAGTTTTTCTAGGGGGCCCATGTGCAAATTGCTCATTTTAATATTTTTTTCTGATTTTCAATCAGTCTTTGTCTCTCAGCAGTTCTCTGTTTTTGCCAAAGTTTACGCATATTTTCACTAATCTCGTAGATTCATTTTTCTCTATGCCTTCTTCTTCTTTATGTTTAAGAGTTCAATTTACTACAATACATTTATAGTCTGTTGATCGTGGATCTTGATCATAAATAATGAGTCACCTGCCTCATTCTGCTACAATTACCAAACTAAAAGTAGCCCAAATTCTTTGTTAAGAGCTGTATCGGATCTTGTTGAGAGTTGCAGACATTCTATTTTTGTTTGAAATGTGACTTAAATAGATCTCAACTTAACCTGCTGCTAAATTACATCACTTTTTAAAACCATTATAAAGCATGTTGGTTTACTGGTTTGGTAAAGCTTTGGTTGGTTTTACTGGAGCGTTGGAAGCGCCCTCTAAAAATACATCAAAGGCTTAGGGGTCGAAGCGTAAAGGAAATGCCCATTTTAATTATCAGTCGCCGGTGCGCTACATTAGAAGCTTTAAAATGGCACTTCAATTGTAAAAACTGGTTAAGTAGGATGGCTGAAAAATGGATGTAACAGAGAAACCCCTTAGACCATTGTATTAAGTATATATAGGCCTATGATTTGTTTTAATAGATATTATTTTATATGGAAATTGGTTATCTTTTTTATAATTTAAAATGTCTTTTAAGTGTTTTACAATGCTGTGAATTAAACATCTGTATTTTTCAGCAAAGAAATAAAGAGTTATGATATTTAAACCCTTGTACTAAACTACAACCGCAAGCCCTTTATTAGCATCTACTATCCTACCGTTTTTATGGTAAATTGCAATATAGGCCTAAATAAGCTTAATGCAATCACTTAGGATTTGTATGATTTTTAAAATTATGACTGATTTATTTAGGCCTTAATAAGTATTTTGGGTTTTTGTTTGTTTCAGATAATATAAAATATTGGATGTATTTATACTGACAAAGAGGCAATGGACGCATTTCTTACTGTAGTTCTTAATAGGTGAATCCACCGAATCTTGACAGTCAACTATGTCCGTTTAGTAACCGGACGGGCCATAAAAATGTTTTGGGGTATGCTCAACAATACATGGTAAGCCCAGTTGATAGTAAATCCACCTCTTAACAATGGTAAGCTAAATTACTCACCTGTAAGTGCGGCTGAACATGGGTCACATTCCATGTCAAACCAACAAGGCACTCAACCTGACCATTTCAGATTTGGTTCAAACTTTGTTTATTTACTGGTATACTGTTTGACATCCTGAACATAAATATAATTTGGAAAAAATCTATCCCTCATAGTTTTTGAGTTATGAATTTTCAAAAATCACAAAATGCTACGTGCGCCTAAATCCAAAATATGCCATAACTATAGTTCTATTAGTACTAGAGAGCTGAGAGATGGCTCATTTTAAAGATGGTACCATGGGTTTTAATTTGATACTCAATTTTAACACTTTGGGTAAAAAATTCTTTTGTGGTAAAACTCAAAAAATTGTTTTGGAAAATTTTAGAGTTAGTGTTTTATGATTTTTTAAAAATTAGTGTATGTTTTAAGGCATTATTTTGTGAGTACACCATAACAATTTCAGAGTGGGACCATGATGGGATCAGGAGATATGTTAAAAATACATCAATGGGGTCAATACATTTTTTGCCTTATTGGTATAGCATTCTGTACAGTCTGCTTTTGAGATTAATAATCATAAGTTGGTAAATTCGTGTTTTTCCACTTTCATTATTAATTTTTTTGCATCATCCCATGGAAAGAATGCTTGTGATGGAGTAGGAGAGGCAAAAATGACTCAGAATTTCCTTCAAATGCTAGGAATAACCTATTTAGGCGTATGGCTCAAAAATATGTTTCATACCAATCCCATTGACAATAAAAATCTCATTTCATTAAAAAAATTAGCAACCAAGATAGTGTATCTTGGTGTTGCTGTAAATTTTCCCGTGATACCCTTAAATGAGTTTCTTTTTCTACGTTGTTTTATTTTTTCTTGCAACCTTTTGTCTACGTGATAAGATTCGGATTTGGGAACATTTTCTCCTACGTTTTTACATTTCCTAATCCTATTTTTACTACTAATTTTGAATATAAAGCAAAAAAATATGTAACTCTAAAATTTAGGGCACTTTATGTTTTTAATAACATAACCTAACAGTAAAATTAACAAAATAATTAAAAACATAAATAAAAACACAGCTGCTAAATAAGACTGTATTTACCTGTTCTTCAAAAACAATTGTAGGTGCTGCATTCTGTTGGCAACCACTGTAACTATGGTACACCATTTCAAATCAAACCATATTATGTCTTGATATAAACAAATAAAACCTAAAGTACTCACAAAATCCTTGACAAAGGTCCCTTTCGGACGTTCCTATAAGATATCGAAACCCAACCGCCATTATAGTGCACATCATGAGATTCCAAGCTTTAATTTGATACCAAGATCATGGGTCTACGACGTGTAGTTTTGGCTGTAGCACTAAATATACCAACACACAACTCTCTTTATATATATATATATATATATATATATATATATATATATATATATATTCATTATTAAAAAGAATGTGTACATAGAAAATAATACTGATTTTTTATACTGTAATGGGATGATTTGGTAAAATGAAATAGATACTTTTAAGAATGAAAATCAGACCTTTACACTCAGCAAATTTAAAATGCAAAAGGACATAATATTTCAATCCATCATAGCGAGATATGAAATGTTTTTGTAACTCCATAATAATAACACAGGGAATGACTATGAAGCTTTGCTGCAACAGGTATGGTAAAAATGGGTGGTTTTAATTCAAAATTTAGAAGAGTTGAACTAAAAGAAGTTATACAGTATATACCAAATTTTAACTGAAACACTAAGGTGGTGGGGAGGGGTAGTAAATTTGTGTAAATAGATGGTTACATTTAGCATACTTTGCTATAAGTAAAACAATAATAAATACCTTTTGTGTTTTTTATCCTCCTTCTTACTGGATTATATTGGGTGTGTTATATTCACTAGATAACCCCTGAGTGCTCATCATGCACATTTGCAGACCAGAAATGAGGCTGTAAAAATCTGGTAAAATTGATCCTTTTTTACAAAAGAACATTTTTCCTGTCTGAATACTTCAAAAGAGTAGTGATTATGTGTAAAAAATGTTTATAGCACTGAGGGTACCCAACAGCCCTTATTTCAGCAGTGAATGTGTTGAGTAATATCCACATTTTTTATGAGTCTTAGCTTTCATAATGTTGATAATGGTAAGAATTAAATTAATTTTTTGACATGATTGCCAATTTAAAAAAAAAACTTTATAAACTACGGTACATCTTTAAATGAACAAATTTAATGATCAGAGGCTGTCATACAGGTAGGCTGTTCGGCAATCAGAGAATACAATAAGTTGGTCCTGTTTCTAATCCTGACACACACCAATTGGTAGACTACACTTTTTACAAAGGCAATGAAAAGTCTCCTCTTTATTGTTAATGATAAAAGCTGGTAGTCCTTGGAAATTAAAATTGTTGCACTCTGGGGTTAACCTTTAAAACTAACTATTCCAAGCCATGTCCAATTGTTTAGTTTGAAAAAAAAATTAATTGGGTTTGATTAGCTGTTGATGTATAAGGCCACTACTCTGAAAATTCAGCCATTATGTAAACAAGTATTGCTCTTCTTTAAATTCTGAGATGTATTGGCAAATTTTCATAAAAATATCCCTTAAACATTAGAATTGACTCAGCTGATATCAATTTATGAATCTAAATAAATAAAACCCTTTGTTTAAAGATATGGACAATATAAAAATACCCATTTTGCAGCAGACCTGCATACTCAGCGAATTTCAAATGCTTAAATAAATCGTTCAGATGAGCCTCAAATCAAGTAAAATCAACTTAAATCCTAAAATGAGCATACAACCATTTTCTCCATAAGAACAACATGGGAAATGAGTATGCAAGTTTGCTGCCATGGAAGTGTGAAATTTAAATATTTTTTGCAATAATCCAGTATTTATCAACGAGATGAAGCCATGAACCTCGCTTATTTTCTCATTGAGAAATAAGCGAGATATAGAATTTGATTTATTTTCCATAAGGTTAGCATTGGGACAGCATACTGTGTTTACCAATAGCGATATCTCGGGAACCAACGGACATAGAGCAATGATTCAAGGTACTAAATTTTTTTTTCAAGCTAAATTCAATGGTCCATAAAATAATTTTATATTTTTTGTTTTTTCCGTAAAAAATCCCAAAAACCCATTTTTGGAGGGGTTCACCCCCCTAAACTCCCCTTCCAATGGTCCGATCACGCTGGTTTTCGAACTCGTCCCAATAATTACTACTTTACATCTCTGAGCCAAATTTTATTCAGATCAGACTATTTTTATGCAAGTTATCGTGCTTAAAGACACACACACATATATATATATATATATAGGGCTGCCATACGTCCCGGTTTGACCGGGACAGTCCCGGTGTCCCAGCCGGTTTTCTTGATGTACCGGTCAGTTTTTAAATTGTGTATTATGTTATTAAATAATTAACTATACCGGTAGTTTAACAAGCGCGCTACGGCGGTGAATGGCTTACAAAAAACAGATAGTCTACTGCAAGTTAAATATGGTATCTCTTGCTCATAATTTTATGAAAAAGAACGAAGACATTTAAAAAAAGTTCATACCAGTGCGAAATATGAATGGTTTGGGAGCAGCAGTGAAAATTATTAAATCCCAACAAAAACAAGGAAAAATACTTATAAAATATGTATTTTTGTGTTTATGTTGTGTTCTATTTGCATGACATGCTTTTGTATTTTTCATTTAACTAAAATTGATTTTAAGTATTGTTTAATGTAATGAATTATTATTATCCTTGTTAAAAATGTACTTAGAGTTCTAAATTTATCATGATGAAAATTGCACTGTCACTATAGAAAAAGTAAAATTTTTTTAATATCATTAAAACTTATAATTTTTCTTTAAAACTTTTATAAATGTTTACCAAATTACAAGTTTTTTTCAAAAAGTAAATTTTAACTCATATTAGATTCACCTAAAAATTATTAGTTTGACTCAATAATCTGGTCACAAAATAGGGCTGCTTGAAGTTAATTTTCACTTTTTAAAAATTTTCAAAAATTCCGGAGGGGGGCCACTGGACCCCTGTCTTCTTGGTGGCATCCCATATCCCCAACCCCCCCCCCGCTGTGTCTCCTCCTCGTCTGAGAGCATGTCCCGGTTTGACCCTTTGAAAATATGGCAGGCCTATATATGTATATATATATATAAATGAAAATGAATGAATGGTGTCATTTGGCATCTGGGGATATCAAAACAAAAAGTTATGATGGTCTTGGCCTTAGGTCTTACCATGAGGTCTATGGTAAAATACAAAAAGATATTTTTAGTGTAATAGAGACACTTACAGTATTGTTTATTTCTCGTAAATGAAAATTCAAGTGCAGTGCAAGGGTGGGTGTGGGGGGCCAAGCCCCCCCCCATGTCTTTTGGCAATCATATAAGTGGCTCACGGTTTTGTAGATCAAGGTACCGGATAAGTAACCGTGTACTGTGTACACGGTTACTTATATGTTTTATATATATATATATATATATATATATATAAATTACAGTAAATTATGAGATAAAATACGAAAAGATATTTTTAGAGTAATAAAGAGACAATAACAGAATTGTTTCTTTCTCATAAGTGTAAATTCATTTGCAGTGCTAGGGGGGGTGTGGGGGGGCGAAGCCCCCCCATGTCTTGCCAATCATTTAAGTCGCTCACGGTTTTGTAGATCAAGTTGTACTATACCAAAACTGAAGCAAACTGAAACGGTTAAACTGAAGCAAACGTATAATTTGTTTTGAGCAATGCCCACTAAACTTTTTCCAAATCTAAATTTTTGCAGTCCATGCTTTATTCACAAAGGGAGTGCCCAGTGAAAAAATTAAACATAAAGTACAGTATATTAAGAGTAAAAATTACAAAAACATATTTTTAATGTAGTAAAGAGAAAATAATGTTATATTTCCCTCAAAAGTGTAAATTCATTGGAAGTGCTGTAAGGGGGGGTTTGGGGGGGCGAAGCCCCCCCATGTCTTTAGGCAATCATATAAGCGGCTCACGGTTTTGTAGATCAAGGTACAGTACACGGTTACTTATATGTTTTATATATATATATATATATATATATATATATATATATATATATATATATATATATATATATATATATATATATATACAAATTACAGTAAATTATGAGATAAAATACAAAAAGACATTTTTAGAGTAATAAAGAGATAATAACAGAATTGTTTCTTTACCATAAGTGTAAATTATTCATTTGCAGTGGTAGGCGGGGTGTGGGGGGGCGAAGCCCCCCCATGTCTTGCCAATCATATAAGTCGCTCACGGTTTTGTAAGTTGTACTATACCAGAACTGAAGCAAACTGAAACGGTTAAACTGAAGCAAACGTATAGTTTGTTTTAAGCAATGCCCACTAAACTTTTTTCAAATCTTAATTTTTGGAGACCATGCTTTATTCATAAAGGGAGTGCCCAGTGAAAACATTAAACATAAAGTACAGTATATTAAGAGTAAAAATTACAAAAACATATTTTTAATGTAGTTAAGAGACAATAATGTTATATTTCCCTCAAAAGTGTAAATTCATTGGAAGTGCTCTAAGGGGCGGGTGTGGGGGGGCTTTTTGGCAATCATATAAGTGGCTCACGGTTTTGTAGATCAAGGTACAGTACACGGTTACTTATATGTTTTATATATATACAAATTACAGTAAATTATGAGATTAAATACAAAAAGATATTTTTAGAGTAATAAAGAGACAATAACAGAATTGTTCCTTTCTCATAAGTGTAAATTAATTTGCACCCCCCCATGTCTTGCCAATCATATAAGTCGCTCACGGTTTTGTAGTTCAAGTTGTACTATACCAAAACTGAAGAAAACTGAAATGGTTAAACTGAAGCAAACGTATAATTTGTTTTAAGCAATGCCCACTACACTTTTTTCAAATCTAAATTTTCGGAGACCATGCTTTATTCAGAAAGGGAGTGTTCAGTGAAAAAATTAAACATGAAGTACAGTTAATTAAGAGTAAAAATTACAAAAACATACTTTTAATGTAGTTAAAAGACAATAATGTTATATTTCTCTCATAAGTGTAAATTCATTGGGAGTGATCTAAGGGGGGGGGTGTGGGGGGGCAAAGCCCCCCCATGTCTTTTGGCAATCATGTAAGTCGCTCACGGTTACTTATATGTTATATATATATATACTAGAAGAACCCGTGGCTTCGCTCACGATTAAAATTAAACATACAATATCACCCATCAGTTATATAGTTTTGCTTTCCCATTTATTTTTCTTGTTGTAAAATCTACTTCTTTGAACATATCAAATGTACATCCATAGAGCAAAAAAGTTTTTAGAAATCCGCTCTTAGCAAGCAGGTCTGCTACAACGGGGGTATTCTATTCCTGTATAAAGTGCCTGTCTATACAAAACGGCACCCTTGGCTTTTTCGACAGCACTTTGAATCTGCTCGCATATGTTACTCTTAATTAGAACTTTATTATGCACCCCCGTCGCAGCAGACCTGCGTATGTGCATGTCTTCACGTGTATGCCTTCATGAAGGAAAGATATAGGATTTCTACTATTTCTTTCCTTCATGAAGGCATACACGTGTTAGAGGAACCATAGAACATGGCTTGAAATTTTATTCACTGTAAAAGATCATTTTCTTAAGGTTTT
Organism: Flexamia atlantica; assembly: GCA_035578135.1. Lineage (NCBI taxonomy): Eukaryota > Metazoa > Arthropoda > Insecta > Hemiptera > Cicadellidae > Flexamia > Flexamia atlantica. The sequence goes on from JAQJVK010000006.1 coordinate 39,876,740, forward strand.
AGGGTCTACCTTGAACAAAAATTACAATGCCAATCCAGCAATTATTAAAAAGGGCTGACACGTTTTTAGATTCTATATTGAACAAAAAGATTGAATGAGCCGTCCCGGCAATTTTTTTAAAGTGTTGTAGGTAAAATTAATTCTTTACAGTAGCACACTCTTCCTCTTTAAATAGCAGTTAGTTGTCATAAAAAAAGTCCTTCAAGTATAAGTGATCAGTGATCACTGGAGTCCTTCAATAATCAGTTATTTATTTTATGTTATACTACATATTATCAGCATTTTATATAGTGTATTGCACTTTGAAAAAATGCAAAAGTCTAATTCATTAACCACCTGGCACCAAGTAACAAATCTTCATGTAAACAAATAAAATTAAATAGCAGAAAGAAATACCATTAATTTACACTAGTGGATCCGAGCGCACGGAATCGTGCGCTACTCTAGCAGAGCGATAAATTTAAAACACAATCATGCTAACACGATCCGTCTTGAGGGTTATGTTTACACAAATTAAAAAATAACAGCAATTAAATTATCCAGCTGATAAAAATGTAAACAATTATGTTCTTCATAAGGATAACATGGGAACTTTAAAAGCCAATGGGGCAGAGCCCAAGGGACTTTTTCAAAAATGTAAGGCCAGTTTGCAAATCTACGCGACACGCTCTTTCCAATGAGCCGTCAATGATCAAAATCGGTTAAGAAATGACGAAGGAGTTCATAAGACAAATTTCGTGTTGGCGTATTAATTATATAGATAACCTTTTTTAAATTTTACTTTCATATGTTTTGTTAGTAAACAAATCTAACTCAACTTCCTTGAAAATCCCTGACATGGGTACCTTTAAGACGGTCCCAGGGCTAGGCCCTGAAAGTTATCACGAAACTGATGGTGTATAAACGTACTCCATGAAATTCTACATGTATCTACCATGAAGAATTGTTTCTTTATCATAAGTGAAAAATTATTCATTTGCAGTGGTAGGGGGGGTGTGGGGGGGCGAAACCCCCCCCATGTCTTGCCAATCATATAAGTCGCTTACGGTTTTGTAGATCAAGTAGTACTATACCAAAACTGAAGCAAACTGAAACGGTTAAACTGAAGCAAATGTATAATTTGTTTTAAGCAATGCCCACTAAACTTTTTTCAAATCTAAATTTTTGGTGACCATGCTTTATTCATAAAGGGAGTGCTCATTGAAAAAAATTTAATATGAAGTACAGTGTAAGAGTAAAAATTACAAATACCCCCGTTGCAGCAGACCTGCATACTCAGCGAATTTCAAATGCAAAACGACATATTTCAATCCAACATAGCGAGATTTGACATGTTTTGGTAAGCTCCATAAGAATAACATGGGGAATGAGTATGCAGGTTTGCTGCTACAGGTATATTAAAATTGGGTGGTTTTAATTCAATATTTAGTAGATCTGAACTAGAAGAAGCTATTTACCAAATTTTATCAAGATATGTTGAGAAATAACCGAGATATAGAATTTTATTTATTTCCCATAAGGTTAACATTGGGACAACGTACTGTGTTTACCACATTCAATATCTCGGTAAACAATGGACATAGAGCAGTGATTCAAAATACTAAATTGTTTGTTTTTTTAGCTGAATTCAATGGTGCCAACGAAAATTCGATAAATTTTGTTTTTCTATGTAAAAAACTCAAAAAACCCATTTTTAGGGGGGTTTACCCCCCTTTACCCCCCCTTCCAGTGGTCCGATCGGGCTGGTTCACGAACTCGTCCGAGTGATTACCACTTAACACGTCTGTACCAATTTTCATTAGGATTGGACCATTTTTACGGCCGCTATCGTGCTAACAGACAAATAAATAAATATATATATATATATAAATTCAAACTAATGGTGTTTTTTGCTTCTGGTGGCCCCAAAACGAAAAGTTATCATAGTGTCGGGCTTAGGTCTTACCATGAGACCTACGGTAATAGCTTCTTCCCTATAGGGGAAATTCGCTAAAACATACTTTTAATGTAGTTAAGAGACAATAATCTTATATTTCTCTCATAAGAGTAAATTCATTGGGAGTGTTGTAAGGGGGGGGGTGTGGGGGGGCAAAGCCCTCACATGTCTTTTGGCAATCATGTAAGTTGCTCAGGGTTACTTATATGTTTTATATATATATATATATATATATACAAATTACAGTAAATTATGAGATATAATACAAAAAGATATTTTTAGAGTAATAAAGAGATAATAACAGAATTGTTTCTTTATCATAAGTGTAAATTATTCATTTGCAGTGGTAGGGGGGGTGTGGGGGGTGAAGCCCCCCCATGTCTTGCCAATCATAAAGTTGCTCACGGTTTTGTAGATCAAGGTGTACTATACCAAAATTCAAAATACTCCTGTTGCAATCAACATATTCAAAAAACAATTGAAGATATTCAAAAACAGATTGCGGCATTGTAATCAGTGAAAAAACTTAATTTGAAATGATGGGTCACAACACCACTTTTACAATTGAAAAAATTATTTTGGATACAATATGGCGGATCCAAGATGGCGGCCAAAATTGGATAACCCTTCAAAATGAAGTATTAACTACCCAATAATGTTTGGGGATGGTGTGTAATTGATATTTGAAAAAATATAGGAAAAAGTTAGGGGGGGGGACTATTATGGGACACCAGGTATATATATATATATATATATATATATATATACATAAATATTTAGAATTAACATGAGTACCCTTTTGTTTTAAAAATAATTTCATTTCACTGACGCGTTTTGACTATAATAGTCATTTTCAAAGTGCGATATGTTTTTCATTACCTCTTATCAACTATAAATAAATACAATATTTTATACTTAAACAGTAGTCAGCTGTCCTTTATTCTTTTGTGGTGCAATTGGATTCTGTTTTATATCAATGATTTTATAATATATATATATATATATATATATATATATATATATATAAATTCGAACAAATTGTGTTTTTTGCTTCTGGTGGCCCCAGTACGAAAAGTTATCATGGTCTCGGGCTTAGGTCTTACCATGAGACCTAATAGCTTCTTCCCTATAGGGGAAATTCGCCAATAACCTTTGAACCATCATGAATTATAATATATACTGCATATGTAGTTCAAAATCAGGTTAAGTTGAAGCAAAATTATTATTTGTTTGAAGCAAAGCACACCAAACCTTTTTTCAAATATAAATTTTTGATGGTTATTAGTTATTTTGGAGAATGCTTTAGTCAAAATTAAAGGGAATTCTCAGTAAACAAATCAAACATAAAGTACAGTATATTATTCAAAAACATATTTTTAATGTAGACTAATAAAGACCGTGCAATATTTTATTTTGAGGATATTTTTTTTCAAACGTATAATTCGTTTGAAGCAAAGTCCACTAAGCCTTTTTTTAATATGTATTTTTGATTACTATTAGTTTTTTCGGAGACTATGCTTTAGTAATATTGGGAGCGCTCAGTAAACTTTTGGGACACACAGTATACATAAAGTACTGTATATTATGAGTTAAAATACGAAAACGTATTTTTAATGTAAAACAGACAATAACGTTATTTTTTCTCATAAGTATAAATTCATTGGAAGTGCTAAGGGGGGGCTGTGGGGGGGGGCAAAGCCCCCCATGTCTTTTGGCATTTATATACTTTATATACTTTACTGTTTACCAAAAATCAAAAAAAGCTTTGAACCATCATGTTTTTTTAATTATATACTGCAGAAGTTCAAAATCATGTTAAATTGAAACAAACTCATAGTTTGTTGAAAGCAAAACCCACCAAATATCTTTCAAAAAATTAATATTTTGAAAAAATATATGGGGGAGCTTTTATTGAGATAAAATACAAAAAGATATTTTTAATGTAATAAAGAGCCAATAACGGTATTGGTTCTTCCTCATAAGTAGAAATTCATGTGCAGTGCTTGGGGGGAGGGTGTGGGGGGCGAAGCCCCCCCATGTCTTTTGGTAATTATCAAAAGCGTAGCCTGGGAATTTTTTGGCAGGGGGTTTGCGTTCCGTGGTTACAGGAAGTGAAAAAAATAACTTTCTAACCTTTCATTTAAAGAAAATTTCAACATTTTCGGGGGTGGGGTTTGACCCCCTGAACCCCCCATTGGCTACGGCCTTGGCAATTATATAGGTTTCTCACGGTTTTCTAGAGCAAGGTATACTTTACCAAAAATTAAAAAAAGCTTTTTAATATAATTTTTATTTCCCATATAAGCCCATGTTAAATTTTGAAACGAATCATGATTTTTGCAGGTAAAAATGCGTTTTAACAATAAATTCACTTCATATCCAGAAAGTACACATAAAAAGCTGTCAATTAATATAAATATTAATATGATTGCTGAGGTTACCCTGAACGGATATTTTTTGTCCATTCTGACCTGTTAAAACGACGGTAATAGCTTATTTCTAAGGAAATTCGCTAATAACTTAGTGACCAATGGACCTAGAGCAATGATTGAAGCTACCAAATTGTTTGTTTTTTGAGCTGAATCCAAAGGTGAAAGCTTTAATTTGATAACTTTGATTTTTAAATTTGAAAATCTCAAAAAACCCATTTTTTGGTTGGCAAAAAGGGGCCTTCCCGAGGTATTTTCGCTTATATCTCGGAGACCAATAGACTTAGAGGAATGATTTAAAATACATTAGATACATTAGATACATGTATCTAATGTATCTAATGTACTTTCGCTTATATCTCGGAGACCAATAGACTTAGAGGAATGATTTAAAATACCAAATTGTTCGTTTTTTCGTAGTAAATGCAATGGTGCAAACAATAATTGGATAAATATAATTTCTCAATTTCAAAAACTCAAAAATCCCATTTTTGGGGGGTAAAATTATACCATAAGGGCCAATTGGTATAATATTTTGTTGAGATAATTTAGATTCTGAATTGCTGCTAGGATTTATTAATGAAAGCCGCTGCGTAGAAATACCAATTTATTGTCCATATGAAGAAAGTAACATAAACAACCTTATTTGGATATTGGGGAGGTAGGCATGTTTATACAATAGTAATATTCCTTTATTTTCAATTTTATTTCTCTGGCAAACCTTGACTCGAATCTTCTTATAATAATTAATTTGAATTTCTCTTATGATTCCTGGTATTGAATTCTAGCTACAAATCCGTGACTCGAGCCTCGTCTGCAAATAAACAGACAATCCAGACTAATTAATATAAATACAAATAAATAATATTTTAAAAATGCATTTAAAGCAAATTTACAAATTGAGAACATGTGCAAAACTCAATGACCAAATAGAACATGAATGGTGAGATATTGAAATTTGAATAATCTTAGTTTTTCAATTATTTACACAAGTTGAACATTTATAATAATGAGAATTGACTTATGGACTTTATCTACAACATTTTATATAATACAAATCAATAATTTCCTAATTATAACTACAATAAATGTACCTTTCACGAGGAGTCAAATTAATTTATAACATATCCAGTTCCTTCCCCAAATTGAACAGACCAAATAATTCCTGTTACTTGAATTTATGCCAGGAAGTCAACACGACAAACAGTAAGTGCTTTACATATCATATCATTGATCATCATGTTATACATATATAAGACAGTTATTTTACATAATTAACAAAATTAACATTTTCTAATTTAACATTTCGAAATTAACAATCATAATATATGGTATAAATTTTCCCCCACGCTAATTCGAAATGTGGGATTGGAAATGTTAAAAGAATCTTTAATCAAACACATATAATATTTACAAACTACAATTCATAAATAAATCAACACTTCTAAATAAGCGCTTAATTCAAACTTGGCCGCGAAGGAACAAACCTACGCATTCTGACGGACAAAACAAGAAATACAAAGTCAACTTCCAATACCCTCCGCCAGAGTGGTCTGTAACTACTCAACCCTTTGCTTTCTCTCAATCCTTAGATTTTAACTTTCGAATAAAAGATTTACAATTCATATTAAATCATATTAAGTATTTATGGACTATTTACAAACATTTCACAAGAAGTAATTACCAAAGAATAATTAAATAAACATGATTTGAATCATTGCAAACACAGTATTTCCTACATGACAATTCTGCTCATGCGCATTTGAGTCCGATTTCGACACCTTGTCGTACGCCTGAACCAAAAATACCAAATCGCCATTTTGTAGTTCTTTCGTTTTCGTGGGCCGTGTGTCGTGTCGTAGTCGTAGTTTTGCATGCAATTAGTTTAGTAATTAGTGAAGTAGTGTCGAGTTCAGTGTGTCGTTTCGTGTGTAGTGTTTAGTGCGAGTGTAGTGTTGTGTACATAGTGTCCGTACAGTGCTTAATAACTAATAGATTCGCTCATCCTTTTACACTCTTAATCTTTGGGCCCAAATCATTTATTCAAATCTTTCATTCAAGTCGATTGTCAAGTCAAAGTTTTGTCCTGGCGATATTTCCCTTTTCAATAATCAACATAAACACAATATTCAATTTACATAATAACAATAAATCATAATTCCTTCTTAAATTACCGAGATAGGCTTCGGCAACATAAGCATTAAGGTAGGCCTAACATAATATTTCAAAGTTAAACTTTAAATTCGTATGATCAATATACTATTTTTAACAGTCTATTTACAAATTCGGAATACGCAATTCAAAATTCTAAATTCGAATGAAATACAAATAATTAACTAATTCTAACATAAATTCATTTTTTCCTTCAAGGCATGAGGTTTATGACGTCATAGAAAGTACTTGAGGCGTCCATTTTCACTTCACTTCCATTCTTGCGTCATTCCTTTTTCCGGTTTTAGGCTAATTTCAAGTCGATGATGTGAATTTTTCTTACATCTTCTAGATTTTCAGGATTTTGCACCAATACTGTAGAATCACTAATGAAATAGATGATCTTGTAGGGTCCTATATATCTTGGAGCTAACTTTTTGGAAAATTTATTTATTTTGCTGCTGAGATAATGTGTCCTAATGTAAACTTCACAATTAAATTTGAAAGGATGGTTTCTTCTAGGGAATTGATATTTTTCTCTTCCTTGGTTTCTAGCTATACTCTTTCTCACATTTTGGATAGCTTTTGTTATATTTTGTGCTTTTTCCTCCGGAGTTAATTTGTCGGAGATAATATCTTGAATATTCCATAAGTTTGTAAGAGCATTGTTACATGGGTGAGAAAACATCAATTGAAAGGCTGTAGATTTTGTCGAGGCATTCATGGCTGTATTTAATGATGTTTGAATTTCTCCTAAATTTTGATCCCATTTCGTATGATCCTTGTAATGATAACATCTTAATGCAGTACTGACAGACCGTATATATCTTTCTGTTAAATTGCCATTGCTTCTGTAGGGTGCGATTCTGCGGTGTTCTATGTAACGGTTGAATAAGAAGCTTTTAAATTCCTTTGATGTAAAATAACTTGCATTGTCTGAGACTAATATTCTTGGAATGGAAAAGTCATTGAATATGGAACTCAATTTTTGAATTATTAACTTTGATTTGCAATCTTTCATTGCATGTAACCAAACATATCGACTGAAGGCGTCGACTACAACCAAAATATATTGATTTAGGCTCTTATTAGTCCTAGGTAATGGTCCTAATAAGTCAATAAAAATAGTGTGCATGGTTTGGTTCACAGGAACAGATATAAGTCGCCCTTCAAATTTTCTTTGTTCACTTTTAGACATTTTGCATATTTTACAGGCCTTTACCTTTTGTTTTATGATTTCATTTAGTTTCGGATTGTAAAAATGCTCATTTATTTTTGCTTGAGTGCGGTTTATCCCTAGATGACCGCCTATTGTCATTTTATGGTAAAATGCAAAGATTACATTTATCAATTGGTCAGGCAGATATATTTTCCTATTAAATAACAGGATATCGTCTTTGAGAGAATAGGCTGCATGATTTGTCCTATTATTTATGCTTTCCTTTATTTTTCTGCAACAGTCATCGTTTTCTTGGTGAAATTTAATGTCATCTTCTTCCAAAGGTAACATATGAATAGTATTTACAAAATATTTACATTGTCTTGAATTCTCGGTTTGCTTAGAAGTAGGCCTAGGATCCTTTAAGTTTTTGCTTCCTTCTTGCCGTTTTTCAGTTTCTTGATTTTCTTCCCTAGTCGAAGAATTTAAATTGCATATTTCTTCGGTTTTATTGTTCTCCTCTTCATGCTCGTACATTCTTGATAATGCGTCCGCAATTTTGTTCTCATGACTATGAATATGGGTAACCGTGTATGATAAATCCAATAGCCTTTCGACCCATCGAGCTAATCTACCGAGTTTTCGTTTTGAATTCAACACATAACTTAAAGCTTGGTTATCGGTTTCTAATTTGAATGGTCGTACTTCCAGAAATTCATGCCATTTCTCCATGCATAATATGGCGCTGTATGCTTCTTTCTCGTAAGTGCTATATTTCATTTCAGCAGGGGTAAATTTCTTTGAATAATATGCTATAGGCATAAGATCATTTTGATCATTGTATTGCATTAATACACCGGCTGCGCCTAAGTCACTGGCATCAGTTTGTAAAATAAATTCTTTGGAGAAGTCAGCTAGTTGAAGTATTGGAGGGTTTGAAATTTTTTGTTTCAAAGTTTCGAAGGCTTTTTGACAACTATCCGACCAATAGAATTTTGTACCTTTTTTCTTAAGTTTATGCAATGGTAAGCAGATTTCGGCATACTTAGGTATGTATTTCGCCCAATATCCACACATACCTGTAAATTGGCGTACCTGTTTTATATTTTTCGGTACAGGAAAGTTCATGATGCTTGTCGTTCTCTCGGGATCAATAGTAACAGTATTATCCTTTATTATATGCCCTAAAAAGCTAATTTCTTGACAGAAAAATTTAGCTTTCTCCGGATTTACGGTTAGTTTATGTTTAGCTAATCGTTCCACTACCTCCTTTATGTGGTTTAAGTGACTATTTTTTTCAGGGCTATAAATTACAATATCATCGCAGAAATTGATTACATACTTGAATTTAATATCCTGGAATACTTTATCTAGGTAATTACATAGCACAGAAGATCCAATTTGTAAACCAAAGCAGACTCGCTTCATTCGGTATTTGCCGAAGATAGTTGAAAAAGAGGTTATGTCTCTAGATTTTTCCGCTAAAGGACATTGTAGGAAAGCTTTATTCAGATCTAAAATAGTAAAGTATTTAGCTCCTCTTAAATGTTGGTGCATATTTTGCAAGTCGCCTATAGGGTAATTCATGCCTACTAATTTCTTGTTTAGTTCCGTTTAATTTACCACTAATCTGTCTTTTGCGGTTAGAAATGCTGGAGAACTCCATAAACTAGTAGATGGTTCAATAATATCCTCGTCTAACCATTGTTGAATTATTGTTTTCATTTTCGCCAAAGTAGGGGGACTTAGGTAATATGGCCTTATACAAACAGGTTTGTCATCGATTAATTTAAGTTCAACTTCTAAGTCTAATGCAGATCCAATTTTATCCGTAAAAACTGAAGGATAATTATTTATAATCTCTTCTACTTCTTTTGTCATTTCGACAGTACCTATTTTTATTAAGTGTGAAGTTAACTCGTCAATGTTGTGGGTAGTCAACTTTATTTCCTTTTTAGGAGCAAACTCAAAATAGCATATGCCTTCGGCTAATTTTAAATTAAGCCTATTTTTCCGTATAAACGGGTGACCAAGTATTACAGGAAAATGATTGGGTTTAATTACTAAAAATCTTTCTGTCCAAGAGAATTGATCAATAGTTATTTTAATCTTACATTCCTTCAAAATGTTTAATTCTTCATCATTTGCAGCAAACATTTTTCCTGTCCATTTATTTTCATTTAATACCCATTTTCTTGAATTTAATTCATCATATAAGTCCTCACTTATAAAATTTCTACAGGCTCCAGTGTCTAACAAGGCTTTAGTATTGATAGTTTTAATTCGAGTAGGGCCTAATCCAATATTTATGCAAGGTAAATAATGAGCTATTTTGCCTTTTACTTTAGTTAGGTTAGGTTGTCTCAATTTATTGTAACCTTTTACTAATTTCCGTAATTCACCTTTGAATTGATCAGAATGTTGATAATTTACGTCAATTTGATCTTTATTTTTGTCATTTTCGGGAGGGAGTGCTTGCGTTTGAGGGTTAAGTACTCCTCCCGACTTTACAAGTTTTTTGGATTTCTGTAACAGTTACGTGCTAAATGACCTGGGCGATTACAATTGTAACAAACCTTTTTGTCTTGAGGTGTTCCTCGGAGATTCCGTCCCTGTTGTATTTGTCCGCTAGGTTGAGGTGAGTTCTGAAAATTTTTATTAGCATAGCCTATAGATTGCTTACCCATCTGATGCTGAAATACAGAGAAATGTTGATTGCGAATAAAATCATTGTAGGCTACATTATTCAGGTTTATGCATAATTGATCTAAATCAGAGAAAGTTTCAGGATTTTTCTCGAATATTAACTTGTTACGGATTTCAGGATGAATACCATTTTTGATGAATGAGACCAATTGACTTTCATTTAATCCACTTCTCAAAACTTGGTGATTAATTTTGATTTCATTTATGTAAATGGACAAAGGTTCTTTCGGTTTCTGGGGGCGAAATATTAAATCTTGTTTTAACTTTTCCCTCAAAGTGATAGGCAAAAATGTGTTCAAAATATCGTCATGCAGTGACTGAATTGATTTAGAGGTGTTTTTATGCTCTAATATTTTATTTACCAAGGGTGGTGTGGTATATATAGGCAAAATTTCATATAGTTCCCTCTCAGTTAAAGCAGTTTCATTTTGGATATTTACCAAATTCCGCAAAAATTGTAACAGAGGACTAGTTTCAAGTCCATTACATACTGGGAATTGCTCAATGTAAGACTGCAATGGATTAGCTAGCTTAGAGAATAGGTTTGGTTGGATATTACTAGCAATGTTACTGTTAACGGGTACATATAGATTTCCCGTATTTTGCGGTGCAGTTAAGATAGATTGGGTCTTAACTAACGGCAAAGGGGTCGAAGTTCCCTGGACATTGTCTAGGTTTTCGACTGTGTGTTTTGGGGTAGACGTAGTCTGGGCGATTCCATCTTGCGAATGTGGCTCCATCTTCTCGAGGGCTTCTTCCTCTTCGACGAGTGAAGAATTAAATTTTTCTTCGAAGTCGGCCATCTCATCTGCTGAGAAAGTTTTTCCGATTTCTTTGAAAATCTCGTGAGTAGAAACAATTTCTGTCTCTATTTCTTGCAATTTAATTTTACTAGTGTCCGTTAATTTACATTGCAATAAATTACGGGTGCGCAAAGGTAAATGAATGAATTTGGCTTTTAATTTTGCTATTCCTAATTTACTAGGTTCTTCTTTGCATTGTTCAACAAGTGTTTTTATTAAACCGAGTTTCTCGGTTATTCCCTGGATTTCATCTGGTACAGTGTATTTACCTTGTAAATTATTTATTTCAGTTTCATGATTTAGGCAACTTCGTAATTGTTTACGCAAAGATTCAACATCATTATGAAGTAATTCTTGACCTCTTAAAATGATTTCATACTTTAATTCATCTTTATTTAAATAATTCAAATTGTATTTAGAAGACATGATTTTACTTGATTTTTAAAGTTGCAAGTCATCTAGCAGCATGAATTCAGAACATAGCAGAGTTGCGCAATAAATATGTATACCATAAGGGCCAATTGGTATAATATTTTGTTGAGATAATTTAGATTCTGAATTGCTGCTAGGATTTATTAATGAAAGCCGCTGCGTAGAAATACCAATTTATTGTCCATATGAAGAAAGTAACATAAACAACCTTACTTGGATATTGGGGAGGTAGGCATGTTTATACAATAGTAATATGCCTTTATTTTCAATTTTATTTCTCTGGCAAACCTTGACTCGAATCTTCTTATAATAATTAATTTGAATTTCTCTTATGATTCCTGGTATTGAATTCTAGCTACAAATCCGTGACTCGAGCCTCGTCTGCAAATAAACAGACAATCCAGACTAATTAATATAAATACAAATAAATAATATTTTAAAAATGCATTTAAAGCAAATTTACAAATTGAGAACATGTGCAAAACTCAATGACCAAATAGAACATGAATGGTGAGATATTGAAATTTGAATAATCTTAGTTTTTCAATTATTTACACAAGTTGAACATTTATAATAATGAGAATTGACTTATGGACTTTATCTACAACATTTTATATAATACAAATCAATAATTTCCTAATTATAACTACAATAAATGTACCTTTCACGAGGAGTCAAATTAATTTATAACATATCCAGTTCCTTCCCCAAATTGAACAGACCAAATAATTCCTGTTACTTGAATTTATGCCAGGAAGTCAACACGACAAACAGTAAGTGCTTTACATATCATATCATTGATCATCATGTTATACATATATAAGACAGTTATTTTACATAATTAACAAAATTAACATTTTCTAATTTAACATTTCGAAATTAACAATCATAATATATGGTATAAATTTTCCCCCACGCTAATTCGAAATGTGGGATTGGAAATGTTAAAAGAATCTTTAATCAAACACATATAATATTTACAAACTACAATTCATAAATAAATCAACACTTCTAAATAAGCGCTTAATTCAAACTTGGCCGCGAAGGAACAAACCTACGCATTCTGACGGACAAAACAAGAAATACAAAGTCAACTTCCAATACCCTCCGCCAGAGTGGTCTGTAACTACTCAACCCTTTGCTTTCTCTCAATCCTTAGATTTTAACTTTCGAATAAAAGATTTACAATTCATATTAAATCATATTAAGTATTTATGGACTATTTACAAACATTTCACAAGAAGTAATTACCAAAGAATAATTAAATAAACATGATTTGAATCATTGCAAACACAGTATTTCCTACATGACAATTCTGCTCATGCGCATTTGAGTCCGATTTCGACACCTTGTCGTACGCCTGAACCAAAAATACCAAATCGCCATTTTGTAGTTCTTTCGTTTTCGTGGGCCGTGTGTCGTGTCGTAGTCGTAGTTTTGCATGCAATTAGTTTAGTAATTAGTGAAGTAGTGTCGAGTTCAGTGTGTCGTTTCGTGTGTAGTGTTTAGTGCGAGTGTAGTGTTGTGTACATAGTGTCCGTACAGTGCTTAATAACTAATAGATTCGCTCATCCTTTTACACTCTTAATCTTTGGGCCCAAATCATTTATTCAAATCTTTCATTCAAGTCGATTGTCAAGTCAAAGTTTTGTCCTGGCGATATTTCCCTTTTCAATAATCAACATAAACACAATATTCAATTTACATAATAACAATAAATCATAATTCCTTCTTAAATTACCGAGATAGGCTTCGGCAACATAAGCATTAAGGTAGGCCTAACATAATATTTCAAAGTTAAACTTTAAATTCGTATGATCAATATACTATTTTTAACAGTCTATTTACAAATTCGGAATACGCAATTCAAAATTCTAAATTCGAATGAAATACAAATAATTAACTAATTCTAACATAAATTCATTTTTTCCTTCAAGGCATGAGGTTTATGACGTCATAGAAAGTACTTGAGGCGTCCATTTTCACTTCACTTCCATTCTTGCGTCATTCCTTTTTCCGGTTTTAGGCTAATTTCAAGTCGATGATGTGAATTTTTCTTACATCTTCTAGATTTTCAGGATTTTGCACCAATACTGTAGAATCACTAATGAAATAGATGATCTTGTAGGGTCCTATATATCTTGGAGCTAACTTTTTGGAAAATTTATTTATTTTGCTGCTGAGATAATGTGTCCTAATGTAAACTTCACAATTAAATTTGAAAGGATGGTTTCTTCTAGGGAATTGATATTTTTCTCTTCCTTGGTTTCTAGCTATACTCTTTCTCACATTTTGGATAGCTTTTGTTATATTTTGTGCTTTTTCCTCCGGAGTTAATTTGTCGGAGATAATATCTTGAATATTCCATAAGTTTGTAAGAGCATTGTTACATGGGTGAGAAAACATCAATTGAAAGGCTGTAGATTTTGTCGAGGCATTCATGGCTGTATTTAATGATGTTTGAATTTCTCCTAAATTTTGATCCCATTTCGTATGATCCTTGTAATGATAACATCTTAATGCAGTACTGACAGACCGTATATATCTTTCTGTTAAATTGCCATTGCTTCTGTAGGGTGCGATTCTGCGGTGTTCTATGTAACGGTTGAATAAGAAGCTTTTATATTCCTTTGATGTAAAATAACTTGCATTGTCTGAGACTAATATTCTTGGAATGGAAAAGTCATTGAATATGGAACTCAATTTTTGAATTATTAACTTTGATTTGCAATCTTTCATTGCATGTAACCAAACATATCGACTGAAGGCGTCGACTACAACCAAAATATATTGATTTAGGCTCTTATTAGTCCTAGGTAATGGTCCTAATAAGTCAATAAAAATAGTGTGCATGGTTTGGTTCACAGGAACAGATATAAGTCGCCCTTCAAATTTTCTTTGTTCACTTTTAGACATTTTGCATATTTTACAGGCCTTTACCTTTTGTTTTATGATTTCATTTAGTTTCGGATTGTAAAAATGCTCATTTATTTTTGCTTGAGTGCGGTTTATCCCTAGATGACCGCCTATTGTCATTTTATGGTAAAATGCAAAGATTACATTTATCAATTGGTCAGGCAGATATATTTTCCTATTAAATAACAGGATATCGTCTTTGAGAGAATAGGCTGCATGATTTGTCCTATTATTTATGCTTTCCTTTATTTTTCTGCAACAGTCATCGTTTTCTTGGTGAAATTTAATGTCATCTTCTTCCAAAGGTAACATATGAATAGTATTTACAAAATATTTACATTGTCTTGAATTCTCGGTTTGCTTAGAAGTAGGCCTAGGATCCTTTAAGTTTTTGCTTCCTTCTTGCCGTTTTTCAGTTTCTTGATTTTCTTCCCTAGTCGAAGAATTTAAATTGCATATTTCTTCGGTTTTATTGTTCTCCTCTTCATGCTCGTACATTCTTGATAATGCGTCCGCAATTTTGTTCTCATGACTATGAATATGGGTAACCGTGTATGATAAATCCAATAGCCTTTCGACCCATCGAGCTAATCTACCGAGTTTTCGTTTTGAATTCAACACATAACTTAAAGCTTGGTTATCGGTTTCTAATTTGAATGGTCGTACTTCCAGAAATTCATGCCATTTCTCCATGCATAATATGGCGCTGTATGCTTCTTTCTCGTAAGTGCTATATTTCATTTCAGCAGGGGTAAATTTCTTTGAATAATATGCTATAGGCATAAGATCATTTTGATCATTGTATTGCATTAATACACCGGCTGCGCCTAAGTCACTGGCATCAGTTTGTAAAATAAATTCTTTGGAGAAGTCAGCTAGTTGAAGTATTGGAGGGTTTGAAATTTTTTGTTTCAAAGTTTCGAAGGCTTTTTGACAACTATCCGACCAATAGAATTTTGTACCTTTTTTCTTAAGTTTATGCAATGGTAAGCAGATTTCGGCATACTTAGGTATGTATTTCGCCCAATATCCACACATACCTGTAAATTGGCGTACCTGTTTTATATTTTTCGGTACAGGAAAGTTCATGATGCTTGTCGTTCTCTCGGGATCAATAGTAACAGTATTATCCTTTATTATATGCCCTAAAAAGCTAATTTCTTGACAGAAAAATTTAGCTTTCTCCGGATTTACGGTTAGTTTATGTTTAGCTAATCGTTCCACTACCTCCTTTATGTGGTTTAAGTGACTATTTTTTTCAGGGCTATAAATTACAATATCATCGCAGAAATTGATTACATACTTGAATTTAATATCCTGGAATACTTTATCTAGGTAATTACATAGCACAGAAGATCCAATTTGTAAACCAAAGCAGACTCGCTTCATTCGGTATTTGCCGAAGATAGTTGAAAAAGAGGTTATGTCTCTAGATTTTTCCGCTAAAGGACATTGTAGGAAAGCTTTATTCAGATCTAAAATAGTAAAGTATTTAGCTCCTCTTAAATGTTGGTGCATATTTTGCAAGTCGCCTATAGGGTAATTCATGCCTACTAATTTCTTGTTTAGTTCCGTTTAATTTACCACTAATCTGTCTTTTGCGGTTAGAAATGCTGGAGAACTCCATAAACTAGTAGATGGTTCAATAATATCCTCGTCTAACCATTGTTGAATTATTGTTTTCATTTTCGCCAAAGTAGGGGGACTTAGGTAATATGGCCTTATACAAACAGGTTTGTCATCGATTAATTTAAGTTCAACTTCTAAGTCTAATGCAGATCCAATTTTATCCGTAAAAACTGAAGGATAATTATTTATAATCTCTTCTACTTCTTTTGTCATTTCGACAGTACCTATTTTTATTAAGTGTGAAGTTAACTCGTCAATGTTGTGGGTAGTCAACTTTATTTCCTTTTTAGGAGCAAACTCAAAATAGCATATGCCTTCGGCTAATTTTAAATTAAGCCTATTTTTCCGTATAAACGGGTGACCAAGTATTACAGGAAAATGATTGGGTTTAATTACTAAAAATCTTTCTGTCCAAGAGAATTGATCAATAGTTATTTTAATCTTACATTCCTTCAAAATGTTTAATTCTTCATCATTTGCAGCAAACATTTTTCCTGTCCATTTATTTTCATTTAATACCCATTTTCTTGAATTTAATTCATCATATAAGTCCTCACTTATAAAATTTCTACAGGCTCCAGTGTCTAACAAGGCTTTAGTATTGATAGTTTTAATTCGAGTAGGGCCTAATCCAATATTTATGCAAGGTAAATAATGAGCTATTTTGCCTTTTACTTTAGTTAGGTTAGGTTGTCTCAATTTATTGTAACCTTTTACTAATTTCCGTAATTCACCTTTGAATTGATCAGAATGTTGATAATTTACGTCAATTTGATCTTTATTTTTGTCATTTTCGGGAGGGAGTGCTTGCGTTTGAGGGTTAAGTACTCCTCCCGACTTTACAAGTTTTTTGGATTTCTGTAACAGTTACGTGCTAAATGACCTGGGCGATTACAATTGTAACAAACCTTTTTGTCTTGAGGTGTTCCTCGGAGATTCCGTCCCTGTTGTATTTGTCCGCTAGGTTGAGGTGAGTTCTGAAAATTTTTATTAGCATAGCCTATAGATTGCTTACCCATCTGATGCTGAAATACAGAGAAATGTTGATTGCGAATAAAATCATTGTAGGCTACATTATTCAGGTTTATGCATAATTGATCTAAATCAGAGAAAGTTTCAGGATTTTTCTCGAATATTAACTTGTTACGGATTTCAGGATGAATACCATTTTTGATGAATGAGACCAATTGACTTTCATTTAATCCACTTCTCAAAACTTGGTGATTAATTTTGATTTCATTTATGTAAATGGACAAAGGTTCTTTCGGTTTCTGGGGGCGAAATATTAAATCTTGTTTTAACTTTTCCCTCAAAGTGATAGGCAAAAATGTGTTCAAAATATCGTCATGCAGTGACTGAATTGATTTAGAGGTGTTTTTATGCTCTAATATTTTATTTACCAAGGGTGGTGTGGTATATATAGGCAAAATTTCATATAGTTCCCTCTCAGTTAAAGCAGTTTCATTTTGGATATTTACCAAATTCCGCAAAAATTGTAACAGAGGACTAGTTTCAAGTCCATTACATACTGGGAATTGCTCAATGTAAGACTGCAATGGATTAGCTAGCTTAGAGAATAGGTTTGGTTGGATATTACTAGCAATGTTACTGTTAACGGGTACATATAGATTTCCCGTATTTTGCGGTGCAGTTAAGATAGATTGGGTCTTAACTAACGGCAAAGGGGTCGAAGTTCCCTGGACATTGTCTAGGTTTTCGACTGTGTGTTTTGGGGTAGACGTAGTCTGGGCGATTCCATCTTGCGAATGTGGCTCCATCTTCTCGAGGGCTTCTTCCTCTTCGACGAGTGAAGAATTAAATTTTTCTTCGAAGTCGGCCATCTCATCTGCTGAGAAAGTTTTTCCGATTTCTTTGAAAATCTCGTGAGTAGAAACAATTTCTGTCTCTATTTCTTGCAATTTAATTTTACTAGTGTCCGTTAATTTACATTGCAATAAATTACGGGTGCGCAAAGGTAAATGAATGAATTTGGCTTTTAATTTTGCTATTCCTAATTTACTAGGTTCTTCTTTGCATTGTTCAACAAGTGTTTTTATTAAACCGAGTTTCTCGGTTATTCCCTGGATTTCATCTGGTACAGTGTATTTACCTTGTAAATTATTTATTTCAGTTTCATGATTTAGGCAACTTCGTAATTGTTTACGCAAAGATTCAACATCATTATGAAGTAATTCTTGACCTCTTAAAATGATTTCATACTTTAATTCATCTTTATTTAAATAATTCAAATTGTATTTAGAAGACATGATTTTACTTGATTTTTAAAGTTGCAAGTCATCTAGCAGCATGAATTCAGAACATAGCAGAGTTGCGCAATAAATATGTATAACATAAGGGCCAATTGGTATAATATTTTGTTGAGATAATTTAGATTCTGAATTGCTGCTAGGATTTATTAATGAAAGCCGCTGCGTAGAAATACCAATTTATTGTCCATATGAAGAAAGTAACATAAACAACCTTACTTGGATATTGGGGAGGTAGGCATGTTTATACAATAGTAATATGCCTTTATTTTCAATTTTATTTCTCTGGCAAACCTTGACTCGAATCTTCTTATAATAATTAATTTGAATTTCTCTTATGATTCCTGGTATTGAATTCTAGCTACAAATCCGTGACTCGAGCCTCGTCTGCAAATAAACAGACAATCCAGACTAATTAATATAAATACAAATAAATATTTTAAAAATGCATTTAAAGCAAATTTACAAATTGAGAACATGTGCAAAACTCAATGACCAAATAGAACATGAATGGTGAGATATTGAAATTTGAATAATCTTAGTTTTTCAATTATTTACACAAGTTGAACATTTATAATAATGAGAATTGACTCATCTACAACATTTTATATAATACAAATCAATAATTTCCTAATTATAACTACAATAAATGTACCTTTCACGAGGAGTCAAATTAATTTATAACATATCCAGTTCCTTCCCCAAATTGAACAGACCAAATAATTCCTGTTACTTGAATTTATGCCAGGAAGTCAACACGACAAACAGTAAGTGCTTTACATATCATATCATTGATCATCATGTTATACATATATAAGACAGTTATTTTACATAATTAACAAAATTAACATTTTCTAATTTAACATTTCGAAATTAACAATCATAAGATATGGTATAAAATGGAGCCTTTACCCCACTTAGGATATGTTGATCTGGCTGGTTTACGAACTCATCTAAGAGAATCTATCGCTTCATCCTCTTACGTGACATCGGAGCGTATTCCTAGTTTTAATTTCTCTTTGAGACATCCATTTCATAACCTTCACTCTAGGCCATTTTATGAAAGTTAAAAAATACCGACAAGGTTTGAACTATAATTTCCTTATCGTACCTTCTTAGTATATTTAAAAATAGAGAGTATGTTTGTATTTATGTGTATATGTTTGCTTCAAGTAAAAATAAAAATACCGAACTGATTGAGCTGAAATATTGCTGAAATGCTAACCGTGGTTCAGGTCAACATTGCGTGTATGTGGAAACTTAGATAAGATAATTTCTCTTTATTTTGTTACATCAAACAACTTCTTCATCATCGTTTTCTACCTAGAAGATCAAAATCAATGTAAAAGCTAATCTAAATTTTTATTTTGCATAACACCTCTATTTTTTAAGTGGCGCAAACAGGCCTAATAAAATACTTTAATAAATGCCTACGTTTATCGCGGCTTTTTAAAAGTTGCTAAGCCACATTCCCAATTATCAAACTTTCCCGGTTAATTAGAAGAAACCCGAAAATTGTGTATAGGGTGTCCACATAACGAGCATTGTTTATTTGCCACGGAACAAAGAATTATTTTGCGAACGTTTATTGGTTTAGTCACAACTTAAATTGGTATATGTTAAATATATATTATATTTTAAAAAAATTTGAAATTTTAACTCTTGGGCCTCTTGGGTTCAATTATTACGTAATTAGATTTTTGTTTGCCATTAAACACGTTTATAACCTAGATATGACTGATTTCCAAAGATTTATGATGAACGCTCCGAATAAGAGATTCCTCGGATTTGTTTATAACGTGACTGAGCAAGTAAGCAGGCAAGAGGTTATAAGCAAGCAATGAATTCCTCTTAGAAGGGCTATAATAATGGCTTCGCGCACGGTTTAGTTCGACACAAGGTGATCAACAAGGATGTGCATATGCTCCTTAAAATGACTACTTACATCAAATCAAATAAATACGTTCGTACTAACTCATGTCTTAAACAGGGTGTCTACCAAATTTCATATATGAAATTCCCGACTTTTTCCCGACTTTTCCCGACAAATTCAAAAAATTCCCGACCATTGGAAACATGACCATTAACTCATATAACGAATATTGAGAACGATATTTGTAAAGAAATACATTTAGACGGCTACAATGCAAGCGAAAGATCGCCAAAAGATGAGCAAGATGACTGTGATGAGTCCAATATATTTGCTAGCCGTAATGCGACCGAGATTTCCGGCTGCGGAAAGAACGAGAGATTTTCCGGCCGTGGTATAAACGACCGAGATTTGACAGCCACGATGCGACAGCGAAATTTGCCGGCCACAATACGACCGAATCATGTAACAACTATGAAAAGAGTAAGCGACACAATACGATCAAGAACCAATCAGCCACCCGACAACCGAAAAACAAGCAAAAGATTTCCGGCCGCAATAAGTCCAAAAGATTTTCCAGCCATGTTGTAAATTACAATATCTCTGGCCTCGAAAAACAGCGATTTAACGCAATAACGGCCACTAAAAGAGCAAGGAACTCGTTTGCCGCGAATCGATTGAAAAATGTTTCATTCCTAAAAGGAGTGACTTTCCGGCCGCAATATGACCGAGGTCGTCTAATGGCCGCGAAATGAGTAAGGTCATCGGCCGCGATGCGACCAATAGATTAACCTGCCGCAAAACAAGCGAAAGATTTCCGATCGCAACGAGACCGAAAATCTTGCCGGCTACGGTATAAATGTTAGATATTCCGTCCGCAAAAAGATCAAGCGATTTTCTTATCGCAATTCGACCGAGAGATGTGACGACCACGAAAAGAGCAAAACATTTGTCTACCACGAGACGACCTTAAAATGTTTTGGTCCCAAAATGAGTGAGCGATTTTCTGGCCGCAATACGACCTAGAGGTCTAACGCTCGCTAAAAGAGGGATGAAGTCATCGGCCGAAATGCGTCCAAGAGATTTGCCGGCCGCAAAAAAAGCGAAAGATTTCCGGCCCCAATAAAAGCGAAAGATGTGATGGCCGCGAAAAGAGCGGCAGATTTGACGGCCACAAAGAGAGTGAGATATCTGACGGCCCCAATGTGACCGAGAGGTTTGCTGACCCTGAAACGACCAAGGAATTTGCCGGCCAGGTTATAGATATTCTGGCCTTCATGTGGCCAATAGATGTGATAGCCACAAAAGAGCACACGATTTTAAGGTAGCATTACTAACGAGATACTTGTCGGCCGCGTAAAGAGCGAGAGACTTGTCGGCCGCGTAAAGAGCGAGATACTTGTCGGCCGCATAAAGAGCGAGACTTGTCGGCCGCGTAAAAAGCGAGAGAGACTTGTCGGCCGCGTAAAGAGCGAGACTTGTCGGCCCCGTAAAGAGCGAGAGACTTGTCGGCCGCGTAAAGAGAGAGAGACTTGTCGGCCGCGTAAAAGAGCAAGACTTGTCGGGCTCGCAAAGAGCGAGAGACTTGTCGGCCGCGTAAATAGCGAGATATTTGTCGGCCGCGTAAAGCGCGAGAGACTTTTCGGCCGCGTAAAGAGCGAGATACTTGTCGGCCGCGTAAAGAGCGAGACTTGTCGGCCGCGTAATGAGCGAGACTTGTCGGCCGCGTAAAGAGCAAGATACTTGTCAGCCGCGTAAAGAGCGAGATACTTGTTGGCCGCGTAAAGAGCGAGACTTGCCGGGCGCGTTAAGAGCGAGACTTGTCGGCTGCGTAAAGAGCGAGAGACTTGTCGGCCGCGAAACGAGCGAGCGTTTTTACACCTGTATTAGGACCGAGAAACTTGCGGCAGCGGAATAAGCGACAGCTTTTCTGGTCATGATATAGCTAAAAATTTGTCTGCCACGATTCGTTCGAGAAATTTGCCGGCCGAGACGATGACAATAACGAAGAAAACGGTCATTTCGTTTTGTTTTATAGCCAAATTCAAATTTCCCGACCAAATTTGAAATTCATTACTTTTTCCCGACTATTCCCGACCTTACAAAATCCCCGACATTTTCCCGAATTTTCCCGAATTCCCGACTGGTAGACACCCTGTTAAATTGCTTGGTTTTCCGGGTATCTGCGAGTATAATTTTTCAGATGATAGTCTATAACTTTTGAACCACTCAAGGTATCGACATCAAACATGATATAGACTGATATTTTTTGATAATGCGCTGGCAAGCAACTGGATTATAGTAAGCTATCAAACTCAAGGCGACACAGTCACAGTAAAGGTGCTGCTATACATACACGTCACGTCACGTCACGTCCATTTTCGATGTGAATGAAACCTGTGTAATCAAATGGAACCGGCTATACATGCACGTCACATCACGTCACGTCGCGGCCCGACTCGAATGGTCTGAAGAGCATACACGGCCGAATCGGCCGAATTGGGACGCGACGCGACGTGACGTGACGTGCATGTATAGCCACTACCGTTCGCATCGATTCGCATCTGCTAGACTCTAACAGCCAAATGGCCGAGTGGACTTCGGCAATAATATAATTAATAATTATTATTATTCCATGATGATGATTACAGCGACCACATAGTACAAATCAGACGGATTATGCCAATCTTACTAGCATTACAGCAAATTAAGTAATCTATTGTCTAGGTATAGAAACATAAAACGGCGTTAAACCGCGTAGTCTGACAGTGCTCACGTTTCAAACTACTCGTATTTGATACCATTTACCATTGAGGCTTAAGGTTTAAATTTTGTATGTGAAGAGTCCTTTAGTTTAAAATGGTAATAGTATCAATCATGTACCAAAAATAATTGATTTTTGTATTTTAAAACATGACAAAAGTAATAAGTTTTTATTAGACTTTAAAACTTGATATGAAAAAGTTAGTCGGCTGCTACTTTTTTTATTTGTTGGTCAGGTAAAATAACAAACGGTGTAAATTGTTGCTAAAGAGATAAATTTTTGTAATAATATTTTTTGAAAATATTTTCTGCCGTAGTTTGGTTGATAACTTAGTTTTTGTGAGAGTATACCCGTGCAACGACTGCATGAAAACAAAGTCAATACTAAAATGCTCTTTAAAAAATTATAGTCTACTTCTAAAATACGACTGTGGTATCAAATTAAAGGTCTGAATCTCACAATCACTATGGTACCAGTTATAAATGGCTTAGAGGCAGTTTACCCATCATACGAACGTTACTAGAGCATTGCGTGGCAGCAGCTTCTCTAAAAAAATGTAAGGAAAAGCTTCTACGTTATCAGTGTTTACGATGTGTAGATTGCTGTAAACTATTTATATTTGGTACTGTAGTAATTCTGAGATTAATACCTTTGATGCCATATTTGTAATTTTTATGTAGTTTGTTTTTTCCATGTTTAGGGACTAAGCATAGTATGTTTTAAAAACGTACTAATAAAAATTAAGGAAAGAAATCGGTGATTCGTCCTCATGTATTTTTTTAATGGGGAAATTTTAACTATCACCAAGCTCTTTGAATTTAAAAGATAGTATTGGTGGGAACTCTGAGCGCGCGCTTTTTCCCGCGTCTTTGGATGTCGCATCCTGTGCGGATGCAAATCGATGCGAATGGATGCGAATCAATGCGAATATGTATAGCCACCCCCTTACGGATCGCCGAATTGGCCGTAAGTGGACGTGACGTGACGTGACGTGTATGTATAGCAGCACCTTAATATCTGTAATTTCTTTTAGGCCGGCTAAGCGGGCCATCCACTGGCGGATTTTGTCCGTTGTTATTAGTAGCCATTCGTCCGTTCGTCCGTTGTTATTAGTTGCGTTTGTTGTGCATGATTTTTAATATACATTAAAAATCAAACAAGTTGGTGAATGAATTTCCAAGATATCTTTAAAAACCCCTGATATGAGTTATAAATATTTTAATTTTAAATATTAAAAACCGTGATTTTAGGAAATCGCGGTCCAAAGTTTAGCAAATTTCTAACTTTAATTTTTTTGTTACTACTTGTGTTATTGGCTATGTTTCACATATCATTTTTCCAGAAATTTAAAGCTGAATATCGAATCCTCCATTGAATTTGTGATAATTGTTCGCATTTTTTGTCGAACGTTGCTTAAATAGATGGGAGTAATAAAAACCCCACAAAATGTTAAAGACAAAATGTTTTCATATATCATTAAAAATAATTTAATTTAAATTTTATTCTCAAATAAGAATTTATCAAATTTATCTTAACAAAATACGACATTGTATTAGCTGGCTGTCTGAGCTTTTACTTTTATATGTTTTTACTTTCTAGTACATTTTTTGGTTTTGAAACTTCACTTCGACCAGGAGCTACTTCATCTATTTTCATGGAAGATCCTGAACATTTTCATGTTCTGATTTCTGCATCAGGGCTTAGCAAGTTTTGCATTTATTCCTCACAGAACTCTTTGATTTTCTCAACTTCGAAACGCTAAAATAGAATTGGAGAAGTCAAGGCCCCCTTTCTCCAGATTGCAGGGGTTTAGAAAAAGATTAATTTAACCATGTTACAAGTTAAATTCAAGTGTAGGATGGATCAAATATTGTTCGGAAACATGTGTAGAGTAAGAAACAATAAAAATTAGAAATTGTGTTTTCTACCTTAACTTTCTGTCCTGTAAAATTTCGTCTGGGAAGGACCTTATCATTTCATCAGTCTGGGAAGGACCTTATATTTTTATCAGAGAAAATGAAATAACATCCTCTTATTAGAAGGAAAAGAAGGCTATATTCTCCTCTTTGAAACCATTACCACCAGTCAAGTTTGTTAAAAAAGTTCTTAAAAAGGTAAACTTAAAATTAGGGACTTAGTCAACCAAAGAGATGCGTTGAAGGTGGAGGAGATGGCTAAATAAAAAACGTAAAGTTGAGTGTTTCAATGCATACAACATTAGTTTAAGAATTAATTTTTAAAATCGAAGGCTTAAAACGTATTATAAATGTAAAACCTGGATTTTGTCGATGGAATTTGAAGGAGGATTTAAAATATTTACAGATTTGTCTACTTACTTTGACTTCATTCCAATTTTCAAATGAACCTACTAATCATAGGTATCATGTGGAAAATTAAGCTATTTTTAGCTTTTAAATATGTGTCACACGTTTACTTGGAATGAACTAAAACAGAGCCAAGAAAAAAATTGTCAGTTATGGCGATTGAATGCTAGGGGGTTCGTTTTTTCGGCAAATGACAGATGGATGATTCTTTTGTTTGATATTTCGTTGTTTTTACGTAACCAACATGGCAACTCATATTACCCCAAAGTTTGTCGACTTTCAATTTCACTTTTACCAACTACAGGCATACAACTAGGCAGATGAACTTAGAAATAAAAACTACATCTAAATGCATCTAAAATCGTTAAAGCAGTTTTCGAGATAGGATTTAAATACATTTATGTATACAAGAATTGCTCATATAGTATTTTTACGTGTTGACGGTGATTTGTTATTTATCTATTTACTTTTCAGATGAGTCCAATAATTTATGACAGCCCTGCATATTTTTTACCTACCCGCCCAGCGACGGATTTCTCGCTAGGGACCTAGGCATCAAAGGCCAACGCCCCGCGAGCATCATAAACAACTGTCACTAAGGGCGAATTTAGACAGGTCGTGTTGGCGGGTGAGTTAGATGGGAGAATCACACTGAACGAGTAACCAGCCGAGTAGGTTATTTTTACCACTCGCCCACTTTTTAACCGATCTGATTACAATGATTACACAGTTCGAGTCAAACCAATGTACATTCACGAAATTTATATAAGGGCTTCTTTAAAGTACTATAGATAAAGATATGCCGAGTCCCCAAAAAATTAAAGCTGTTTTACACCTATAAAATCACGTTTCAAAATGGCCTTTCGTTTGTAATGGGATAAATTTTGAAAATAGCTTCCTCTTCTCATTTTAGCGAATTTCCCCTATAGGGATGAAGCTATTACCGTAGGTCTCATGGTAAGACCTATGCCCAAGACCATGATAACTTTTCGTTTTTGGGCCCCAAGAAGCAAAAAACACTATTCGTTTGAATTTTTAGATATATATATATATATCTATATATATATATATATATATATGTGTGTGTGTGTGTGTGTGTGTGTGTGTGTGTGTGTGTCTGTTAGCACGATAGCGGCCGTAAAAATGGTCCGATCTTTATGAAATTTGGTACAGACATGCAAAGTGCTAATCAATTGGACGAGTATGTAAACCAGCCCGATCGGACCACCGGAAGGGGGGGTAAAGGGGGATAAACCCCTCCAAAAATGGGGTTTTTGAGTTTTTTACATGCAAAAATAAAAATAATCTAATTTTCGTTGACATTATTGAATTCACCTCAAAAAACAAACAATTTAGTACTTTGAATCATTGCTCTATGTCCGAGATATTTAAAGTGTAACCGAGATATTTAAAGTGGTAAACACAGTACGTTGTCCCAATGCTAACCTTATGGGGAATAAGTAAAATTCTATATATCTCTTATTTCTCAACATATCGTGATAAAACTTGGTAAATGGCTTCTTCTAGTTCAGATCTACTAAATATTTAATTAAAATCAACCAGTTTTAACATACCCGTTGCAGCAAACCTGCATACTCATTCCCCATGATATTCTTATAGAGCTTAGAAAAACATGTCAAATCTCGCCGTGTTGGGTTGAAATATGTTCTTTTGCACTTGAAATTCGCTGAGTATGCAGGTCTGCTGCAACGGGGTTATTTTGCCTACAATTGTAAATACCTACATTACATTACAATTGTAATCAATATTAGCAGAGCACTATCTTTTCCAGGTTTTCTAGTTGAGTTTGATATCGTGGGACCACCGCTGATAATTCGTCGGTGGTAAATTCTTCATTTTGACCGCTTGCAACCACTCACCCACCCCATTTGGTGCTCGCGACATTAAGAGAATTATTTCTTTGTGTGTGTGCACAAGCGATTAGACTTTTTTTCCTTTTTAGACCATAGGTTGCAAACAACATATTCTTCTCTTCAGTAATGAACTAATCAGGTTATACAAGATTGTTAAAAAATACCAAGCAATCAAACCACTATTTAAATCCTATTTCTTTATTATATCTTTACATAATACATTATTAAAATTAAACAGAATTCACGTAAGCCAGAAACTATAAAATTAAAAAAAAACTTTTATTACAATACAGTTTTGTATTTCAGTACTCAGCACAGAATATTCTGAGGGAATATTATTATATAATAAATTACTAGGAATACGCTCCGATGTCACGTAAGAGGATGAAGCGATAGATTCTCTTAGATGAGTTCGTAAACCAGCCAGATCAACATATCCTAAGTGGGGTAAAGGCTCCATTTTATACCATATCTTATGATTGTTAATTTCGAAATGTTAAATTAGAAAATGTTAATTTTGTTAATTATGTAAAATAACTGTCTTATATATGTATAACATGATGATCAATGATATGATATGTAAAGCACTTACTGTTTGTCGTGTTGACTTCCTGGCATAAATTCAAGTAACAGGAATTATTTGGTCTGTTCAATTTGGGGAAGGAACTGGATATGTTATAAATTAATTAGACTCCTCGTGAAAGGTACATTTATTGTAGTTATAATTAGGAAATTATTGATTTGTATTATATAAAATGTTGTAGATGAGTCAATTCTCATTATTATAAATGTTCAACTTGTGTAAATAATTGAAAAACTAAGATTATTCAAATTTCAATATCTCACCATTCATGTTCTATTTGGTCATTGAGTTTTGCACATGTTCTCAATTTGTAAATTTGCTTTAAATGCATTTTTAAAATATTTATTTGTATTTATATTAATTAGTCTGGATTGTCTGTTTATTTGCAGACGAGGCTCGAGTCACGGATTTGTAGCTAGAATTCAATACCAGGAATCATAAGAGAAATTCAAATTAATTATTATAAGAAGATTCGAGTCAAGGTTTGCCAGAGAAATAAAATTGAAAATAAAGGAATATTACTATTGTATAAACATGCCTACCTCCCCAATATCCAAGTAAGGTTGTTTATGTTACTTTCTTCATATGGACAATAAATTGGTATTTCTACGCAGCGGCTTTCATTAATAAATCCTAGCAGCAATTCAGAATCTAAATTATCTCAACAAAATATTATACCAATTGGCCCTTATGGTATACATATTTATTGCGCAACTCTGCTATGTTCTGAATTCATGCTGCTAGATGACTTGCAACTTTAAAAATCAAGTAAAATCATGTCTTCTAAATACAATTTGAATTATTTAAATAAAGATGAATTAAAGTATGAAATCATTTTAAGAGGTCAAGAATTACTTCATAATGATGTTGAATCTTTGCGTAAACAATTACGAAGTTGCCTAAATCATGAAACTGAAATAAATAATTTACAAGGTAAATACACTGTACCAGATGAAATCCAGGGAATAACCGAGAAACTCGGTTTAATAAAAACACTTGTTGAACAATGCAAAGAAGAACCTAGTAAATTAGGAATAGCAAAATTAAAAGCCAAATTCATTCATTTACCTTTGCGCACCCGTAATTTATTGCAATGTAAATTAACGGACACTAGTAAAATTAAATTGCAAGAAATAGAGACAGAAATTGTTTCTACTCACGAGATTTTCAAAGAAATCGGAAAAACTTTCTCAGCAGATGAGATGGCCGACTTCGAAGAAAAATTTAATTCTTCACTCGTCGAAGAGGAAGAAGCCCTCGAGAAGATGGAGCCACATTCGCAAGATGGAATCGCCCAGACTACGTCTACCCCAAAACACACAGTCGAAAACCTAGACAATGTCCAGGGAACTTCGACCCCTTTGCCGTTAGTTAAGACCCAATCTATCTTAACTGCACCGCAAAATACGGGAAATCTATATGTACCCGTTAACAGTAACATTGCTAGTAATATCCAACCAAACCTATTCTCTAAGCTAGCTAATCCATTGCAGTCTTACATTGAGCAATTCCCAGTATGTAATGGACTTGAAACTAGTCCTCTGTTACAATTTTTGCGGAATTTGGTAAATATCCAAAATGAAACTGCTTTAACTGAGAGGGAACTATATGAAATTTTGCCTATATATACCACACCACCCTTGGTAAATAAAATATTAGAGCATAAAAACACCTCTAAATCAATTCAGTCACTGCATGACGATATTTTGAACACATTTTTGCCTATCACTTTGAGGGAAAAGTTAAAACAAGATTTAATATTTCGCCCCCAGAAACCGAAAGAACCTTTGTCCATTTACATAAATGAAATCAAAATTAATCACCAAGTTTTGAGAAGTGGATTAAATGAAAGTCAATTGGTCTCATTCATCAAAAATGGTATTCATCCTGAAATCCGTAACAAGTTAATATTCGAGAAAAATCCTGAAACTTTCTCTGATTTAGATCAATTATGCATAAACCTGAATAATGTAGCCTACAATGATTTTATTCGCAATCAACATTTCTCTGTATTTCAGCATCAGATGGGTAAGCAATCTATAGGCTATGCTAATAAAAATTTTCAGAACTCACCTCAACCTAGCGGACAAATACAACAGGGACGGAATCTCCGAGGAACACCTCAAGACAAAAAGGTTTGTTACAATTGTAATCGCCCAGGTCATTTAGCACGTAACTGTTACAGAAATCCAAAAAACTTGTAAAGTCGGGAGGAGTACTTAACCCTCAAACGCAAGCACTCCCTCCCGAAAATGACAAAAATAAAGATCAAATTGACGTAAATTATCAACATTCTGATCAATTCAAAGGTGAATTACGGAAATTAGTAAAAGGTTACAATAAATTGAGACAACCTAACCTAACTAAAGTAAAAGGCAAAATAGCTCATTATTTACCTTGCATAAATATTGGATTAGGCCCTACTCGAATTAAAACTATCAATACTAAAGCCTTGTTAGACACTGGAGCCTGTAGAAATTTTATAAGTGAGGACTTATATGATGAATTAAATTCAAGAAAATGGGTATTAAATGAAAATAAATGGACAGGAAAAATGTTTGCTGCAAATGATGAAGAATTAAACATTTTGAAGGAATGTAAGATTAAAATAACTATTGATCAATTCTCTTGGACAGAAAGATTTTTAGTAATTAAACCCAATCATTTTCCTGTAATACTTGGTCACCCGTTTATACGGAAAAATAGGCTTAATTTAAAATTAGCCGAAGGCATATGCTATTTTGAGTTTGCTCCTAAAAAGGAAATAAAGTTGACTACCCACAACATTGACGAGTTAACTTCACACTTAATAAAAATAGGTACTGTCGAAATGACAAAAGAAGTAGAAGAGATTATAAATAATTATCCTTCAGTTTTTACGGATAAAATTGGATCTGCATTAGACTTAGAAGTTGAACTTAAATTAATCGATGACAAACCTGTTTGTATAAGGCCATATTACCTAAGTCCCCCTACTTTGGCGAAAATGAAAACAATAATTCAACAATGGTTAGACGAGGATATTATTGAACCATCTACTAGTTTATGGAGTTCTCCAGCATTTCTAACCGCAAAAGACAGATTAGTGGTAAATTAAACGGAACTAAACAAGAAATTAGTAGGCATGAATTACCCTATAGGCGACTTGCAAAATATGCACCAACATTTAAGAGGAGCTAAATACTTTACTATTTTAGATCTGAATAAAGCTTTCCTACAATGTCCTTTAGCGGAAAAATCTAGAGACATAACCTCTTTTTCAACTATCTTCGGCAAATACCGAATGAAGCGAGTCTGCTTTGGTTTACAAATTGGATCTTCTGTGCTATGTAATTACCTAGATAAAGTATTCCAGGATATTAAATTCAAGTATGTAATCAATTTCTGCGATGATATTGTAATTTATAGCCCTGAAAAAAATAGTCACTTAAACCACATAAAGGAGGTAGTGGAACGATTAGCTAAACATAAACTAACCGTAAATCCGGAGAAAGCTAAATTTTTCTGTCAAGAAATTAGCTTTTTAGGGCATATAATAAAGGATAATACTGTTACTATTGATCCCGAGAGAACGACAAGCATCATGAACTTTCCTGTACCGAAAAATATAAAACAGGTACGCCAATTTACAGGTATGTGTGGATATTGGGCGAAATACATACCTAAGTATGCCGAAATCTGCTTACCATTGCATAAACTTAAGAAAAAAGGTACAAAATTCTATTGGTCGGATAGTTGTCAAAAAGCCTTCGAAACTTTGAAACAAAAAATTTCAAACCCTCCAATACTTCAACTAGCTGACTTCTCCAAAGAATTTATTTTACAAACTGATGCCAGTGACTTAGGCGCAGCCGGTGTATTAATGCAATACAATGATCAAAATGATCTTATGCCTATAGCATATTATTCAAAGAAATTTACCCCTGCTGAAATGAAATATAGCACTTACGAGAAAGAAGCATACAGCGCCATATTATGCATGGAGAAATGGCATGAATTTCTGGAAGTACGACCATTCAAATTAGAAACCGATAACCAAGCTTTAAGTTATGTGTTGAATTCAAAACGAAAACTCGGTAGATTAGCTCGATGGGTCGAAAGGCTATTGGATTTATCATACACGGTTACCCATATTCATAGTCATGAGAACAAAATTGCGGACGCATTATCAAGAATGTACGAGCATGAAGAGGAGAACAATAAAACCGAAGAAATATGCAATTTAAATTCTTCGACTAGGGAAGAAAATCAAGAAACTGAAAAACGGCAAGAAGGAAGCAAAAACTTAAAGGATCCTAGGCCTACTTCTAAGCAAACCGAGAATTCAAGACAATGTAAATATTTTGTAAATACTATTCATATGTTACCTTTGGAAGAAGATGACATTAAATTTCACCAAGAAAACGATGACTGTTGCAGAAAAATAAAGGAAAGCATAAATAATAGGACAAATCATGCAGCCTATTCTCTCAAAGACGATATCCTGTTATTTAATAGGAAAATATATCTGCCTGACCAATTGATAAATGTAATCTTTGCATTTTACCATAAAATGACAATAGGCGGTCATCTAGGGATAAACCGCACTCAAGCAAAAATAAATGAGCATTTTTACAATCCGAAACTAAATGAAATCATAAAACAAAAGGTAAAGGCCTGTAAAATATGCAAAATGTCTAAAAGTGAACAAAGAAAATTTGAAGGGCGACTTATATCTGTTCCTGTGAACCAAACCATGCACACTATTTTTATTGACTTATTAGGACCATTACCTAGGACTAATAAGAGCCTAAATCAATATATTTTGGTTGTAGTCGACGCCTTCAGTCGATATGTTTGGTTACATGCAATGAAAGATTGCAAATCAAAGTTAATAATTCAAAAATTGAGTTCCATATTCAATGACTTTTCCATTCCAAGAATATTAGTCTCAGACAATGCAAGTTATTTTACATCAAAGGAATTTAAAAGCTTCTTATTCAACCGTTACATAGAACACCGCAGAATCGCACCCTACAGAAGCAATGGCAATTTAACAGAAAGATATATACGGTCTGTCAGTACTGCATTAAGATGTTATCATTACAAGGATCATACGAAATGGGATCAAAATTTAGGAGAAATTCAAACATCATTAAATACAGCCATGAATGCCTCGACAAAATCTACAGCCTTTCAATTGATGTTTTCTCACCCATGTAACAATGCTCTTACAAACTTATGGAATATTCAAGATATTATCTCCGACAAATTAACTCCGGAGGAAAAAGCACAAAATATAACAAAAGCTATCCAAAATGTGAGAAAGAGTATAGCTAGAAACCAAGGAAGAGAAAAATATCAATTCCCTAGAAGAAACCATCCTTTCAAATTTAATTGTGAAGTTTACATTAGGACACATTATCTCAGCAGCAAAATAAATAAATTTTCCAAAAAGTTAGCTCCAAGATATATAGGACCCTACAAGATCATCTATTTCATTAGTGATTCTACAGTATTGGTGCAAAATCCTGAAAATCTAGAAGATGTAAGAAAAATTCACATCATCGACTTGAAATTAGCCTAAAACCGGAAAAAGGAATGACGCAAGAATGGAAGTGAAGTGAAAATGGACGCCTCAAGTACTTTCTATGACGTCATAAACCTCATGCCTTGAAGGAAAAAATGAATTTATGTTAGAATTAGTTAATTATTTGTATTTCATTCGAATTTAGAATTTTGAATTGCGTATTCCGAATTTGTAAATAGACTGTTAAAAATAGTATATTGATCATACGAATTTAAAGTTTAACTTTGAAATATTATGTTAGGCCTACCTTAATGCTTATGTTGCCGAAGCCTATCTCGGTAATTTAAGAAGGAATTATGATTTATTGTTATTATGTAAATTGAATATTGTGTTTATGTTGATTATTGAAAAGGGAAATATCGCCAGGACAAAACTTTGACTTGACAATCGACTTGAATGAAAGATTTGAATAAATGATTTGGGCCCAAAGATTAAGAGTGTAAAAGGATGAGCGAATCTATTAGTTATTAAGCACTGTACGGACACTATGTACACAACACTACACTCGCACTAAACACTACACACGAAACGACACACTGAACTCGACACTACTTCACTAATTACTAAACTAATTGCATGCAAAACTACGACTACGACACGACACACGGCCCACGAAAACGAAAGAACTACAAAATGGCGATTTGGTATTTTTGGTTCAGGCGTACGACAAGGTGTCGAAATCGGACTCAAAT
The DNA here is from genome assembly GCA_035578135.1 of Flexamia atlantica. Taxonomy (NCBI): domain Eukaryota; kingdom Metazoa; phylum Arthropoda; class Insecta; order Hemiptera; family Cicadellidae; genus Flexamia; species Flexamia atlantica. The sequence goes on from JAQJVK010000006.1 coordinate 39,910,844, forward strand.
GCGCATGAGCAGAATTGTCATGTAGGAAATACTGTGTTTGCAATGATTCAAATCATGTTTATTTAATTATTCTTTGGTAATTACTTCTTGTGAAATGTTTGTAAATAGTCCATAAATACTTAATATGATTTAATATGAATTGTAAATCTTTTATTCGAAAGTTAAAATCTAAGGATTGAGAGAAAGCAAAGGGTTGAGTAGTTACAGACCACTCTGGCGGAGGGTATTGGAAGTTGACTTTGTATTTCTTGTTTTGTCCGTCAGAATGCGTAGGTTTGTTCCTTCGCGGCCAAGTTTGAATTAAGCGCTTATTTAGAAGTGTTGATTTATTTATGAATTGTAGTTTGTAAATATTATATGTGTTTGATTAAAGATTCTTTTAACATTTCCAATCCCACATTTCGAATTAGCGTGGGGGAAAATTTATACCATATATTATGATTGTTAATTTCGAAATGTTAAATTAGAAAATGTTAATTTTGTTAATTATGTAAAATAACTGTCTTATATATGTATAACATGATGATCAATGATATGATATGTAAAGCACTTACTGTTTGTCGTGTTGACTTCCTGGCATAAATTCAAGTAACAGGAATTATTTGGTCTGTTCAATTTGGGGAAGGAACTGGATATGTTATAAATTAATTTGACTCCTCGTGAAAGGTACATTTATTGTAGTTATAATTAGGAAATTATTGATTTGTATTATATAAAATGTTGTAGATAAAGTCCATAAGTCAATTCTCATTATTATAAATGTTCAACTTGTGTAAATAATTGAAAAACTAAGATTATTCAAATTTCAATATCTCACCATTCATGTTCTATTTGGTCATTGAGTTTTGCACATGTTCTCAATTTGTAAATTTGCTTTAAATGCATTTTTAAAATATTATTTATTTGTATTTATATTAATTAGTCTGGATTGTCTGTTTATTTGCAGACGAGGCTCGAGTCACGGATTTGTAGCTAGAATTCAATACCAGGAATCATAAGAGAAATTCAAATTAATTATTATAAGAAGATTCGAGTCAAGGTTTGCCAGAGAAATAAAATTGAAAATAAAGGAATATTACTATTGTATAAACATGCCTACCTCCCCAATATCCAAGTAAGGTTGTTTATGTTACTTTCTTCATATGGACAATAAATTGGTATTTCTACGCAGCGGCTTTCATTAATAAATCCTAGCAGCAATTCAGAATCTAAATTATCTCAACAAAATATTATACCAATTGGCCCTTATGGTATAATTTTACCCCCCAAAAATGGGATTTTTGAGTTTTTGAAATTGAGAAATTATATTTATCCAATTATTGTTTGCACCATTGCATTTACTACGAAAAAACGAACAATTTGGTATTTTAAATCATTCCTCTAAGTCTATTGGTCTCCGAGATATAAGCGAAAATACATTAGATACATTAGATACATGTATCTAATGTATCTAATGTATTTTAAATCATTCCTCTAAGTCTATTGGTCTCCGAGATATAAGCGAAAATACCTCGGGAAGGCCCCTTTTTGCCAACCAAAAAATGGGTTTTTTGAGATTTTCAAATTTAAAAATCAAAGTTATCAAATTAAAGCTTTCACCTTTGGATTCAGCTCAAAAAACAAACAATTTGGTAGCTTCAATCATTGCTCTAGGTCCATTGGTCACTAAGTTATTAGCGAATTTCCTTAGAAATAAGCTATTACCGTCGTTTTAACAGGTCAGAATGGACAAAAAATATCCGTTCAGGGTAACCTCAGCAATCATATTAATATTTATATTAATTGACAGCTTTTTATGTGTACTTTCTGGATATGAAGTGAATTTATTGTTAAAACGCATTTTTACCTGCAAAAATCATGATTCGTTTCAAAATTTAACATGGGCTTATATGGGAAATAAAAATTATATTAAAAAGCTTTTTTTAATTTTTGGTAAAGTATACCTTGCTCTAGAAAACCGTGAGAAACCTATATAATTGCCAAGGCCGTAGCCAATGGGGGGTTCAGGGGGTCAAACCCCACCCCCGAAAATGTTGAAATTTTCTTTAAATGAAAGGTTAGAAAGTTATTTTTTTCACTTCCTGTAACCACGGAACGCAAACCCCCTGCCAAAACATTCCCAGGCTACGCTTTTGATAATTACCAAAAGACATGGGGGGGCTTCGCCCCCCACACCCTCCCCCCAAGCACTGCACATGAATTTCTACTTATGAGGAAGAACCAATACCGTTATTGGCTCTTTATTACATTAAAAATATCTTTTTGTATTTTATCTCAATAAAAGCTCCCCCATATATTTTTTCAAAATATTAATTTTTTGAAAGATATTTGGTGGGTTTTGCTTTCAACAAACTATGAGTTTGTTTCAATTTAACATGATTTTGAACTTCTGCAGTATATAATTAAAAAAACATGATGGTTCAAAGCTTTTTTTGATTTTTGGTAAACAGTAAAGTATATAAAGTATATAAATGCCAAAAGACATGGGGGGCTTTGCCCCCCCCACAGCCCCCCCTTAGCACTTCCAATGAATTTATACTTATGAGAAAAAATAACGTTATTGTCTGTTTTACATTAAAAATACGTTTTCGTATTTTAACTCATAATATACAGTACTTTATGTATACTGTGTGTCCCAAAAGTTTACTGAGCGCTCCCAATATTACTAAAGCATAGTCTCCGAAAAAACTAATAGTAATCAAAAATACATATTAAAAAAAGGCTTAGTGGACTTTGCTTCAAACGAATTATACGTTTGAAAAAAAATATCCTCAAAATAAAATATTGCACGGTCTTTATTAGTCTACATTAAAAATATGTTTTTGAATAATATACTGTACTTTATGTTTGATTTGTTTACTGAGAATTCCCTTTAATTTTGACTAAAGCATTCTCCAAAATAACTAATAACCATCAAAAATTTATATTTGAAAAAAGGTTTGGTGTGCTTTGCTTCAAACAAATAATAATTTTGCTTCAACTTAACCTGATTTTGAACTACATATGCAGTATATATTATAATTCATGATGGTTCAAAGGTTATTGGCGAATTTCCCCTATAGGGAAGAAGCTATTAGGTCTCATGGTAAGACCTAAGCCCGAGACCATGATAACTTTTCGTACTGGGGCCACCAGAAGCAAAAAACACAATTTGTTCGAATTTATATATATATATATATATATATATATATATATTATAAAATCATTGATATAAAACAGAATCCAATTGCACCACAAAAGAATAAAGGACAGCTGACTACTGTTTAAGTATAAAATATTGTATTTATTTATAGTTGATAAGAGGTAATGAAAAACATATCGCACTTTGAAAATGACTATTATAGTCAAAACGCGTCAGTGAAATGAAATTATTTTTAAAACAAAAGGGTACTCATGTTAATTCTAAATATTTATGTATATATATATATATATATATATATATACCTGGTGTCCCATAATAGTCCCCCCCCCTAACTTTTTCCTATATTTTTTCAAATATCAATTACACACCATCCCCAAACATTATTGGGTAGTTAATACTTCATTTTGAAGGGGTATCCAATTTTGGCCGCCATCTTGGATCCGCCATATTGTATCCAAAATAATTTTTTCAATTGTAAAAGTGGTGTTGTGACCCATCATTTCAAATTAAGTTTTTTCACTGATTACAATGCCGCAATCTGTTTTTGAATATCTTCAATTGTTTTTTGAATATGTTGATTGCAACAGGAGTATTTTGAATTTTGGTATAGTACACCTTGATCTACAAAACCGTGAGCAACTTTATGATTGGCAAGACATGGGGGGGCTTCACCCCCCACACCCCCCCTACCACTGCAAATGAATAATTTACACTTATGATAAAGAAACAATTCTGTTATTATCTCTTTATTACTCTAAAAATATCTTTTTGTATTATATCTCATAATTTACTGTAATTTGTATATATATATATATATAAAACATATAAGTAACCCTGAGCAACTTACATGATTGCCAAAAGACATGTGAGGGCTTTGCCCCCCCACACCCCCCCCTTACAACACTCCCAATGAATTTACTCTTATGAGAGAAATATAAGATTATTGTCTCTTAACTACATTAAAAGTATGTTTTAGCGAATTTCCCCTATAGGGAAGAAGCTATTACCGTAGGTCTCATGGTAAGACCTAAGCCCGACACTATGATAACTTTTCGTTTTGGGGCCACCAGAAGCAAAAAACACCATTAGTTTGAATTTATATATATATATATATATTTATTTATTTGTCTGTTAGCACGATAGCGGCCGTAAAAATGGTCCAATCTTAATGAAAATTGGTACAGACGTGTTAAGTGGTAATCACTCGGACGAGTTCGTGAACCAGCCCGATCGGACCACTGGAAGGGGGGGTAAAGGGGGGTAAACCCCCCTAAAAATGGGTTTTTTGAGTTTTTTACATAGAAAAACAAAATTTATCGAATTTTCGTTGGCACCATTGAATTCAGCTAAAAAAACAAACAATTTAGTATTTTGAATCACTGCTCTATGTCCATTGTTTACCGAGATATTGAATGTGGTAAACACAGTACGTTGTCCCAATGTTAACCTTATGGGAAATAAATAAAATTCTATATCTCGGTTATTTCTCAACATATCTTGATAAAATTTGGTAAATAGCTTCTTCTAGTTCAGATCTACTAAATATTGAATTAAAACCACCCAATTTTAATATACCTGTAGCAGCAAACCTGCATACTCATTCCCCATGTTATTCTTATGGAGCTTACCAAAACATGTCAAATCTCGCTATGTTGGATTGAAATATGTCGTTTTGCATTTGAAATTCGCTGAGTATGCAGGTCTGCTGCAACGGGGGTATTTGTAATTTTTACTCTTACACTGTACTTCATATTAAATTTTTTTCAATGAGCACTCCCTTTATGAATAAAGCATGATCACCAAAAATTTAGATTTGAAAAAAGTTTAGTGGGCATTGCTTAAAACAAATTATACATTTGCTTCAGTTTAACCGTTTCAGTTTGCTTCAGTTTTGGTATAGTACTACTTGATCTACAAAACCGTAAGCGACTTATATGATTGGCAAGACATGGGGGGGGTTTCGCCCCCCCACACCCCCCCTACCACTGCAAATGAATAATTTTTCACTTATGATAAAGAAACAATTCTTCATGGTAGATACATGTAGAATTTCATGGAGTACGTTTATACACCATCAGTTTCGTGATAACTTTCAGGGCCTAGCCCTGGGACCGTCTTAAAGGTACCCATGTCAGGGATTTTCAAGGAAGTTGAGTTAGATTTGTTTACTAACAAAACATATGAAAGTAAAATTTAAAAAAGGTTATCTATATAATTAATACGCCAACACGAAATTTGTCTTATGAACTCCTTCGTCATTTCTTAACCGATTTTGATCATTGACGGCTCATTGGAAAGAGCGTGTCGCGTAGATTTGCAAACTGGCCTTACATTTTTGAAAAAGTCCCTTGGGCTCTGCCCCATTGGCTTTTAAAGTTCCCATGTTATCCTTATGAAGAACATAATTGTTTACATTTTTATCAGCTGGATAATTTAATTGCTGTTATTTTTTAATTTGTGTAAACATAACCCTCAAGACGGATCGTGTTAGCATGATTGTGTTTTAAATTTATCGCTCTGCTAGAGTAGCGCACGATTCCGTGCGCTCGGATCCACTAGTGTAAATTAATGGTATTTCTTTCTGCTATTTAATTTTATTTGTTTACATGAAGATTTGTTACTTGGTGCCAGGTGGTTAATGAATTAGACTTTTGCATTTTTTCAAAGTGCAATACACTATATAAAATGCTGATAATATGTAGTATAACATAAAATAAATAACTGATTATTGAAGGACTCCAGTGATCACTGATCACTTATACTTGAAGGACTTTTTTTATGACAACTAACTGCTATTTAAAGAGGAAGAGTGTGCTACTGTAAAGAATTAATTTTACCTACAACACTTTAAAAAAATTGCCGGGACGGCTCATTCAATCTTTTTGTTCAATATAGAATCTAAAAACGTGTCAGCCCTTTTTAATAATTGCTGGATTGGCATTGTAATTTTTGTTCAAGGTAGACCCTAAAACCTTAAGAAAATGATCTTTTACAGTGAATAAAATTTCAAGCCATGTTCTATGGTTCCTCTAACACGTGTATGCCTTCATGAAGGAAAGAAATAGTAGAAATCCTATATCTTTCCTTCATGAAGGCATACACGTGAAGACATGCACATACGCAGGTCTGCTGCGACGGGGGTGCATAATAAAGTTCTAATTAAGAGTAACATATGCGAGCAGATTCAAAGTGCTGTCGAAAAAGCCAAGGGTGCCGTTTTGTATAGACAGGCACTTTATACAGGAATAGAATACCCCCGTTGTAGCAGACCTGCTTGCTAAGAGCGGATTTCTAAAAACTTTTTTGCTCTATGGATGTACATTTGATATGTTCAAAGAAGTAGATTTTACAACAAGAAAAATAAATGGGAAAGCAAAACTATATAACTGATGGGTGATATTGTATGTTTAATTTTAATCGTGAGCGAAGCCACGGGTTCTTCTAGTATATATATATATAACATATAAGTAACCGTGAGCGACTTACATGATTGCCAAAAGACATGGGGGGGCTTTGCCCCCCCACACCCCCCCCCCTTAGATCACTCCCAATGAATTTACACTTATGAGAGAAATATAACATTATTGTCTTTTAACTACATTAAAAGTATGTTTTTGTAATTTTTACTCTTAATTAACTGTACTTCATGTTTAATTTTTTCACTGAACACTCCCTTTCTGAATAAAGCATGGTCTCCGAAAATTTAGATTTGAAAAAAGTGTAGTGGGCATTGCTTAAAACAAATTATACGTTTGCTTCAGTTTAACCATTTCAGTTTTCTTCAGTTTTGGTATAGTACAACTTGAACTACAAAACCGTGAGCGACTTATATGATTGGCAAGACATGGGGGGGTGCAAATTAATTTACACTTATGAGAAAGGAACAATTCTGTTATTGTCTCTTTATTACTCTAAAAATATCTTTTGTATTTAATCTCATAATTTACTGTAATTTGTATATATATAAAACATATAAGTAACCGTGTACTGTACCTTGATCTACAAAACCGTGAGCCACTTATATGATTGCCAAAAAGCCCCCCCACACCCGCCCCTTAGAGCACTTCCAATGAATTTACACTTTTGAGGGAAATATAACATTATTGTCTCTTAACTACATTAAAAATATGTTTTTGTAATTTTTACTCTTAATATACTGTACTTTATGTTTAATGTTTTCACTGGGCACTCCCTTTATGAATAAAGCATGGTCTCCAAAAATTAAGATTTGAAAAAAGTTTAGTGGGCATTGCTTAAAACAAACTATACGTTTGCTTCAGTTTAACCGTTTCAGTTTGCTTCAGTTCTGGTATAGTACAACTTACAAAACCGTGAGCGACTTATATGATTGGCAAGACATGGGGGGGCTTCGCCCCCCCACACCCCGCCTACCACTGCAAATGAATAATTTACACTTATGGTAAAGAAACAATTCTGTTATTATCTCTTTATTACTCTAAAAATGTCTTTTTGTATTTTATCTCATAATTTACTGTAATTTGTATATATATATATATATATATATATATATATATATATATATATATATATATATATAACATATATATATATATATATATATATATATAACATATAAGTAACCGTGTATTGTACCTTGATCTACAAAACCGTGAGCCGCTTATATGATTGCCTAAAGACATGGGGGGGCTTCGCCCCCCCACACCCCCCCTTACAGCACTTCCAATGAATTTACACTTTTGAGGGAAATATAACATTATTTTCTCTTTACTACATTAAAAATATGTTTTTGTAATTTTTACTCTTAATTTATTGTACTTTATGTTTAATTTTTTCACTGGGCACTCCCTTTGTGAATAAAGCATGGACTGCAAAAATTTAGATTTGGAAAAAGTTTAGTGGGCATTGCTCAAAACAAATTATACGTTTGCTTCAGTTTAACCGTTTCAGTTTGCTTCAGTTTTGGTATAGTACAACTTGATCTACAAAACCGTGAGCGACTTATATGATTGGCAAGACATGGGGGGGCTTCGCCCCCCCACACCCCCCCTAGCACTGCAAATGAATTTACACTTATGAGAAAGAAACAATTCTGTTATTGTCTCTTTATTACTCTAAAAATATCTTTTCGTATTTTATCTCATAATTTACTGTAATTTATATATATATATATATGAAACATATAAGTAACCGTGTACACAGTACACGGTTACTTATCCGGTACCTTGATCTACAAAACCGTGAGCCACTTATATGATTGCCAAAAGACATGGGGGGGGGCTTGGCCCCCCACACCCACCCTTGCACTGCACTTGAATTTTCATTTACGAGAAATAAACAATACTGTTAGTGTCTCTATTACACAAAAAATTCTTTTTGTATTTTATCTCATAATATACTGTACTTTATATATACATATATACAATTGTAATGTAAATATATATATATGTATATATCACATATAAGTAACCGTGAGCGACTTACATGATTGTTAAAAGACATGGGGGGGCTTTGCCCGCCCACACCCCCTAAGCACTTCCTATGAATTTACACTTTTGAGGGAAATATAACATTATTGTCTCTTAACTACATTTAAAATATGTTTTTGTAATTTTTACTCATAATATACTGTACTTTATATTTAATTTTTTCTCTGAGCGCTCCCTTTATGACTATAGCAAAGTTTCCAAAAATATAGATTTGAAAAAAATTTTAGTGGGCATTGCGTAAAACTAATTATACGTTTGCTTCAATTTAAACTGATTTTGAACTACATATGCATTATGTAGTTTACATAACCATGATGGTATACATTTTTTTGACATTTGGTAAAGTGTACCTTGCTCTACAACACTATGAGCAACTTACATGATCGCCAAAAGACATGGAAGCCCCCCCACACACCCCTTAGCACTTCCAATAAATTTACACTTATGAGAAAAAAAAATTGTTAAAATAAAAATGTAGCGCTCTTTATTAGGTTACATTTTAAATATGTTTTTGTATTTTAACACATAATATACTGTACTTTATGTTTAATTTGTTTTTCTGAGCGCTCCCTTTATGACTAAAGCATAGTCTCTGAAAAAATAATTGCCATCAAAAATTTATATTTGAAAAAAGGTTTGGTGGGCTTTTCTTTTAATGTAACCTGATTTTGAACTACATAAGCAGTATACAGTTAAAAAAACCATGATGGTTCAAACCTTTTTTTAATTTTGCTAAAGTAAACGTTGCTCTACAAAACTATGAGCGACTAACAAAATATGTTTTTCCAAAAGGTAAAGCGGTGGCTTCGCCCCCCAACATAGGAGAATAAATATAGTTCCTTGTTTATTTCGTTGCTATCATGACAACTCATCGGACCAATATTAAAATTTTACAACTTTTATATTATTTTATTTTTATTAAGTTATTAGATTTTCACTGGCCAAGTACTCTGCATAAAACACCTTTTTTGGCAAAAAAATATATTTCTAGACTTTTAAGGAAATCCTCAGAGCTGTTTTTGAGATAATTGTGCAAGCAAGCACACACACTTAAGATAACAAAAGACATTTTACTGGTATTTCAAAGGAGATAAATCATTAAGACAGCATGTAACTGATTTATTAATTTTATAGATAATAAACAACTACAATTAATGAAATATATTTTATTTAAATATTTAATGTAACTATATGACGTCTTAAATGAATTTTAAGCATGATTTATAATTTTTAGAGAATTATTCACTTCATTTAAAATTTAAGAGAATTCTAAATAGTAAATATGTGGAAAATGTAAAAAAAAATAAAATAAACATTAAACATTTAGACCTACAGATATTTTAAAATCTGACATAAACCATCTTCTCCAAAAATAGGTTGAATAATTTCTTCTTACCCTGAAACAAAAATAATCATAAGTGGCAGATAATTAATTAAAGCATTTTTTAACTGTAATACACTTCTAGCAAATTTCCCTTATATGGAAGAAGCTGTTACCATAGACCTCATGGTAAGACCTAAGGCCAAGACCATCATAACTTTTTGTTTTGATATCCCCAGATGCCAAATGACACCATTCATTCATTTTCATTTATATATATATATACATATATAGGCCTGCCATATTTTCAAAGGGTCAAACCGGGACATGCTCTCAGACGAGGAGGAGACACAGCGGGGGGGGGGGGGGGGGTTGGGGATATGGGATGCCACCAAGAAGACAGGGGTCCAGTGGCCCCCCTCCGGAATTTTTGAAAATTTTTAAAAAGTGAAAATTAACTTCAAGCAGCCCTATTTTGTGACCAGATTATTGAGTCAAACTAATAATTTTTAGGTGAATCTAATATGAGTTAAAATTTACTTTTTGAAAAAAACTTGTAATTTGGTAAACATTTATAAAAGTTTTAAAGAAAAATTATAAGTTTTAATGATATTAAAAAAATTTTACTTTTTCTATAGTGACAGTGCAATTTTCATCATGATAAATTTAGAACTCTAAGTACATTTTTAACAAGGATAATAATAATTCATTACATTAAACAATACTTAAAATCAATTTTAGTTAAATGAAAAATACAAAAGCATGTCATGCAAATAGAACACAACATAAACACAAAAATACATATTTTATAAGTATTTTTCCTTGTTTTTGTTGGGATTTAATAATTTTCACTGCTGCTCCCAAACCATTCATATTTCGCACTGGTATGAACTTTTTTTAAATGTCTTCGTTCTTTTTCATAAAATTATGAGCAAGAGATACCATATTTAACTTGCAGTAGACTATCTGTTTTTTGTAAGCCATTCACCGCCGTAGCGCGCTTGTTAAACTACCGGTATAGTTAATTATTTAATAACATAATACACAATTTAAAAACTGACCGGTACATCAAGAAAACCGGCTGGGACACCGGGACTGTCCCGGTCAAACCGGGACGTATGGCAGCCCTATATATATATATATATATATATGTGTGTGTGTCTTTAAGCACGATAACTTGCATAAAAATAGTCTGATCTGAATAAAATTTGGCTCAGAGATGTAAAGTAGTAATTATTGGGACGAGTTCGAAAACCAGCGTGATCGGACCATTGGAAGGGGAGTTTAGGGGGGTGAACCCCTCCAAAAATGGGTTTTTGGGATTTTTTACGGAAAAAACAAAAAATATAAAATTATTTTATGGACCATTGAATTTAGCTTGAAAAAAAAATTTAGTACCTTGAATCATTGCTCTATGTCCGTTGGTTCCCGAGATATCGCTATTGGTAAACACAGTATGCTGTCCCAATGCTAACCTTATGGGAAATAAATCAAATTCTATATCTCGCTTATTTCTCAATGAGAAAATAAGCGAGGTTCATGGCTTCATCTCGTTGATAAATACTGGATTATTGCAAAAAATATTTAAATTTCACACTTCCATGGCAGCAAACTTGCATACTCATTTCCCATGTTGTTCTTATGGAGAAAATGGTTGTATGCTCATTTTAGGATTTAAGTTGATTTTACTTGATTTGAGGCTCATCTGAACGATTTATTTAAGCATTTGAAATTCGCTGAGTATGCAGGTCTGCTGCAAAATGGGTATTTTTATATTGTCCATATCTTTAAACAAAGGGTTTTATTTATTTAGATTCATAAATTGATATCAGCTGAGTCAATTCTAATGTTTAAGGGATATTTTTATGAAAATTTGCCAATACATCTCAGAATTTAAAGAAGAGCAATACTTGTTTACATAATGGCTGAATTTTCAGAGTAGTGGCCTTATACATCAACAGCTAATCAAACCCAATTAATTTTTTTTTCAAACTAAACAATTGGACATGGCTTGGAATAGTTAGTTTTAAAGGTTAACCCCAGAGTGCAACAATTTTAATTTCCAAGGACTACCAGCTTTTATCATTAACAATAAAGAGGAGACTTTTCATTGCCTTTGTAAAAAGTGTAGTCTACCAATTGGTGTGTGTCAGGATTAGAAACAGGACCAACTTATTGTATTCTCTGATTGCCGAACAGCCTACCTGTATGACAGCCTCTGATCATTAAATTTGTTCATTTAAAGATGTACCGTAGTTTATAAAGTTTTTTTTTTAAATTGGCAATCATGTCAAAAAATTAATTTAATTCTTACCATTATCAACATTATGAAAGCTAAGACTCATAAAAAATGTGGATATTACTCAACACATTCACTGCTGAAATAAGGGCTGTTGGGTACCCTCAGTGCTATAAACATTTTTTACACATAATCACTACTCTTTTGAAGTATTCAGACAGGAAAAATGTTCTTTTGTAAAAAAGGATCAATTTTACCAGATTTTTACAGCCTCATTTCTGGTCTGCAAATGTGCATGATGAGCACTCAGGGGTTATCTAGTGAATATAACACACCCAATATAATCCAGTAAGAAGGAGGATAAAAAACACAAAAGGTATTTATTATTGTTTTACTTATAGCAAAGTATGCTAAATGTAACCATCTATTTACACAAATTTACTACCCCTCCCCACCACCTTAGTGTTTCAGTTAAAATTTGGTATATACTGTATAACTTCTTTTAGTTCAACTCTTCTAAATTTTGAATTAAAACCACCCATTTTTACCATACCTGTTGCAGCAAAGCTTCATAGTCATTCCCTGTGTTATTATTATGGAGTTACAAAAACATTTCATATCTCGCTATGATGGATTGAAATATTATGTCCTTTTGCATTTTAAATTTGCTGAGTGTAAAGGTCTGATTTTCATTCTTAAAAGTATCTATTTCATTTTACCAAATCATCCCATTACAGTATAAAAAATCAGTATTATTTTCTATGTACACATTCTTTTTAATAATGAATATATATATATATATATATATATATATATATAAGAGAGTTGTGTGTTGGTATATTTAGTGCTACAGCCAAAACTACACGTCGTAGACCCATGATCTTGGTATCAAATTAAAGCTTGGAATCTCATGATGTGCACTATAATGGCGGTTGGGTTTCGATATCTTATAGGAACGTCCGAAAGGGACCTTTGTCAAGGATTTTGTGAGTACTTTAGGTTTTATTTGTTTATATCAAGACATAATATGGTTTGATTTGAAATGGTGTACCATAGTTACAGTGGTTGCCAACAGAATGCAGCACCTACAATTGTTTTTGAAGAACAGGTAAATACAGTCTTATTTAGCAGCTGTGTTTTTATTTATGTTTTCAATTATTTTGTTAATTTTACTGTTAGGTTATGTTATTAAAAACATAAAGTGCCCTAAATTTTAGAGTTACATATTTTTTTGCTTTATATTCAAAATTAGTAGTAAAAATAGGATTAGGAAATGTAAAAACGTAGGAGAAAATGTTCCCAAATCCGAATCTTATCACGTAGACAAAAGGTTGCAAGAAAAAATAAAACAACGTAGAAAAAGAAACTCATTTAAGGGTATCACGGGAAAATTTACAGCAACACCAAGATACACTATCTTGGTTGCTAATTTTTTTAATGAAATGAGATTTTTATTGTCAATGGGATTGGTATGAAACATATTTTTGAGCCATACGCCTAAATAGGTTATTCCTAGCATTTGAAGGAAATTCTGAGTCATTTTTGCCTCTCCTACTCCATCACAAGCATTCTTTCCATGGGATGATGCAAAAAAATTAATAATGAAAGTGGAAAAACACGAATTTACCAACTTATGATTATTAATCTCAAAAGCAGACTGTACAGAATGCTATACCAATAAGGCAAAAAATGTATTGACCCCATTGATGTATTTTTAACATATCTCCTGATCCCATCATGGTCCCACTCTGAAATTGTTATGGTGTACTCACAAAATAATGCCTTAAAACATACACTAATTTTTAAAAAATCATAAAACACTAACTCTAAAATTTTCCAAAACAATTTTTTGAGTTTTACCACAAAAGAATTTTTTACCCAAAGTGTTAAAATTGAGTATCAAATTAAAACCCATGGTACCATCTTTAAAATGAGCCATCTCTCAGCTCTCTAGTACTAATAGAACTATAGTTATGGCATATTTTGGATTTAGGCGCACGTAGCATTTTGTGATTTTTGAAAATTCATAACTCAAAAACTATGAGGGATAGATTTTTTCCAAATTATATTTATGTTCAGGATGTCAAACAGTATACCAGTAAATAAACAAAGTTTGAACCAAATCTGAAATGGTCAGGTTGAGTGCCTTGTTGGTTTGACATGGAATGTGACCCATGTTCAGCCGCACTTACAGGTGAGTAATTTAGCTTACCATTGTTAAGAGGTGGATTTACTATCAACTGGGCTTACCATGTATTGTTGAGCATACCCCAAAACATTTTTATGGCCCGTCCGGTTACTAAACGGACATAGTTGACTGTCAAGATTCGGTGGATTCACCTATTAAGAACTACAGTAAGAAATGCGTCCATTGCCTCTTTGTCAGTATAAATACATCCAATATTTTATATTATCTGAAACAAACAAAAACCCAAAATACTTATTAAGGCCTAAATAAATCAGTCATAATTTTAAAAATCATACAAATCCTAAGTGATTGCATTAAGTTTATTTAGGCCTATATTGCAATTTACCATAAAAACGGTAGGATAGTAGATGCTAATAAAGGGCTTGCGGTTGTAGTTTAGTACAAGGGTTTAAATATCATAACTCTTTATTTCTTTGCTGAAAAATACAGATGTTTAATTCACAGCATTGTAAAACACTTAAAAGACATTTTAAATTATAAAAAAGATAACCAATTTCCATATAAAATAATATCTATTAAAACAAATCATAGTCCTATATATACTTAATACAATGGTCTAAGGGGTTTCTCTGTTACATCCATTTTTCAGCCATCCTACTTAACCAGCTTTTACAATTGAAGTGCCATTTTAAAGCTTCTAATGTAGCGCACCGGCGACTGATAATTAAAATGGGCATTTCCTTTACGCTTCGACCCCTAAGCCTTTGATGTATTTTTAGAGGGCGCTTCCAACGCTCCAGTAAAACCAACCAAAGCTTTACCAAACCAGTAAACCAACATGCTTTATAATGGTTTTAAAAAGTGATGTAATTTAGCAGCAGGTTAAGTTGAGATCTATTTAAGTCACATTTCAAACAAAAATAGAATGTCTGCAACTCTCAACAAGATCCGATACAGCTCTTAACAAAGAATTTGGGCTACTTTTAGTTTGGTAATTGTAGCAGAATGAGGCAGGTGACTCATTATTTATGATCAAGATCCATGATCAATAGACTATAAATGTATTGTAGTAAATTGAACTCTTAAACATAAAGAAGAAGAAGGCATAGAGAAAAATGAATCTACGAGATTAGTGAAAATATGCGTAAACTTTGGCAAAAACAGAGAACTGCTGAGAGACAAAGACTGATTGAAAATCAGAAAAAAATATTAAAATGAGCAATTTGCACATGGGCCCCCTAGAAAAACTTCCGCTGTTCTAATGTTGTACCACAGCCAAATTCAAATCCATAGTGCTCAGGTGATAAATAATGTGTGTGTGTTTTGCTCAGATAGGCCTTTATTTATTCAGGTGGAGACAATTAAATTTCAATTGAAAAGGTTAATTTGATTAAGAAAGGTGAGTTTAAAGCCATACAATTTATTCTAACTGTACGTGAGTTTCTCAAAAACAGAAATAAAATTAAAATACTCAGTTTGCGCGTGGGCCCCCTAGTCTGTTAAATTTATATAGGCTATCGATTAATTCATAAACAAAGTCTTAACCAGTTAGTTTATATTTAACACTAGCTGTTGGTAACCCGCTTCGCTGGGTTGAAAACTCTTATGAAGGCCTAAATAGTAGCTCCAAAAAACGTAATTTGGAAGCAAGCATTATAACGTCTAATGTAGTATATAAAAATTCAACATTTCTTCATGTTTATCCACACATTAATTATTTGAGAAAGCCGGAGGTGGCATATTTGATGGTAGCAATCTTATTTGTCCTTTCAAATAGCGCATAATTTTCGCTGTTGGTAACCCATTAGTTAATTTGCTGTTGGTTTGAATTAATGTCTTTGCTATGCAATGTTATCCATCTTGCAAATTACTATATTCGGGTGTTCAATAAAATCTATATTTGATCGGAATAATGTGTCCTTCATGGTCCAAATCGTAGTTTCCTGTCCTTTTCCAAAGAGCCTCTCTATTTGATCCCTTTTTCGAAGGTTCTCCGTTATCTCTGTTCTGATTCTTTATTTCATCACCTTGTGCGTCTGTCTCCCTTTGCTGCGTCTGTTCCTTTCTGTTCCAATCTGTTTCGATAGTGTTTCTTGATCTCGCTGTGAATTTTCCCGTGATACCCTTAGATGTGTTCCTTTTTCTTCGTTGTTTCATTTTTTTTCGTGAAATCTATGGTCTGTGTGATAATATACGGAATTGCAAACATTTTCTTCTATGATTTGACATTTTCTCATATGATTTTTACTACCGACTTTGAATTTTAAAACTGAAAAATATGTAACTCTAAATTTTAGTGCACTTTATGTTTGTAATAACATAACCTTACAGTAAAAAATTACAAAATAATTGAAAACGTAAATAATAACACATTTGCTAAATAAGACTGCATTCACATGTTGTACAAAAACAATTATAGGTGCTGCATCCTGTTGGCAACCACTGTAACCACGGTGACCATTTCAAATTAAACCATATGTATTGATATAAACAAATAAAATTTAAAGTACTCACAAAATCCTTGACTTAGGTCTCTTTAGGACGATCCTGTGCCTAAACAGTAGTGCAATAGTGGGGCTTCTGGGCCAAAACGCATTAATCAAAAGTGACAGCTACATCCGGTCTGGTGACGTCAGAGGCTGTGACGTAGCTGTGACGTGTATGGTGGGCATTTAAAGTTTAAATGCCCGGCTGTGCTGGGTATTTAAACTTTAAATGTCCGGAAATGGGTCAAGGTCAGGTGAGGATGTTTTTAAAAAGATCTTGCATTTTCAGAAGATCCGAAAATGCAAGATATTTTTTTTATTTTACATTAAGGTTGAAAAGTTTGCTCCCAAATTTGAAAAGTAAGTTGTTGTCGGTGGTGAAATTTCTTGCTTATTTTCATTCTTTTTGTTGTTGTTGTAAGTTGGCAAAAATACATTCTTTTCGTTTTGATTGTTTGTTGCATAAAGTTCCAAAGATAAACCGAACCCAGTGGTTATAAGTTGTTTTAGTTCTTCACTAAAAATTTCCAAATCCTTGTAGGTTGTAAGATTGATAGTGTTGTAGTGAATCCCGCGAATGTTGAGAGACATGACTAGAGTTGTTTACTCGACGAGAGGTGTAGCAGGAATGACTATTGCAAAGCCGGTGCTGCGGGTACCTCCGATGGTAGTGGGGGTAGTGGTGGGGGTAATGGCAGGTGTTTGTTAAATCACTTTGAATTTAATCGTTGCCACAGTAGACCGAGCCGATGTTGCAATTCTTCTAGTTTATCCAACCGGTTCTTTTGATATGTTTTGCAACTACATTTACAGTAGCAGAAAGAATTACATTTTGTACAAGCTTTTCCGTCAACTTGATCTTCAGGTATTTTAAAACATATTTCTTTACAACAATAAGTTATAAGTGTTAGATTATTTCTTTTGGATGACATGTTGGTTGTAGCTTGTCTTAAACAGAACTGAGCCTCTCAACGTTAAAGTTTCGAATTTATATAAAGTATTCGAATAAAACAATCGAATAAAATAATCGAATAATATTATCGATTAAAAGTTCAAGGTCATCCGTTTGAGTTTTTAAAAAAAATACAACATATCAGTATATAAAAACATATACTGATATGTTGTTTTTTATCTTTTTATTTAAAACATTTTTTTTTACAATATTTACAATGTTATTTTTGTGCGATGTGCAGAGTAAGTTCCGTAGAGTTGTTTCCGCTCATTCCGTGTGACACCAAATATAATGATCCTGGCTGAATTTCCCGCAGATCTTCATTTTGCAGCAACTGGACGAATCGTTTTGGAAGATATACTTGAAACTTTGGTTCATCACCTGGTGTATATGGTGCATCGGATAAAGATGCGACGACTGCGTCTCCATGCGTTGTATCAACTTTTTTCATTTCATGAACAATATAATGTTTCTGTTCTTTTAATTCTGAACATTTCTTGATAATTAGAGTATTTGATTTTGAATGTAAGTTGAATTGTTCAACTAAACATTGGAGAAACTGTTGTGATGCCATGTTCTTCACTGGAGATGTTGTCTGTTCGGAGTATGGAGTTGGAGTGATACTCGGGGTGTGTTGCTTCCTCGTATTTATAACCTTCGTAACCCCCACCACATTCTTCTTTTTCTTGTAAGTAAGCAGCCAAGTGATATGCGTTTTGTAATGCGCATTGAGATTGGTTGTGTTTCGGATCTATTGTAGAAACACAAATATTTCTAACATCACAATGAAAGGTTTTGTCCATTTTTATGCTTAAAACTTCTTTGTTTGTGTACTGTTGTATCCAACTTCTTTTTTCCAATCCTCTGGTGTATATGTGCGTAAATTGTTTACAGAAATGAAACATAATTTTGTGTACATTGTTGTATGGTAGAAAACCTTCAAACCAATGTATATGATGAAAATTGTTTGTTAACCATCTGTTTGTTATTTTAGCTTTTGACTTTAGTGCATGGATAGAACACGGTGCTTCAAATAAAAACGGGTATGCTACTTGTGTGAGCAAATCTAAAATCACCAATTCTTTTATAATAAATCTATCATCGTTTCCGCGAAATGCTTGAAATTCAATTACACAAGGTTTTGCTGCCATTTCTTCATCCAGTCCGCTCATCATGATGACTGGTGATTAACTGTTTTTCACACCACGGTAAGTTAGATATATAAACCAGGCCGTACAGTTGTAGGCGCGTTGGTGTATGTTTAACGTGGGCACCGTCCCCAGTAGGCCTACCCCACGGTTTATTCTTTTGTTAAACTACATTGTAGTTTTTTTAAACTAGCAAAGTTTCTTCTTCTGTATTGTTGTTGTTGGTTTCTTCTTCTGTATTGTTGTTGTTGTTGGTTTCTTCTTCTGTAGCTTCCGTTGCGATTTCAGTAAAAGGTTCAAAGTTTCTTAACTGCCTCCACATTTCCACTTCGTGAGGTATTCTATTAAAAATGGATGTATCTATTGGTCCGTATTGTAAAGTGCTGTCAGGTTGTTTTTCGCATGCATCTACCAGATATTCCTTAATAACAGAGCTTTAAAATACCAATTGTTTCATATACCTAGTGATAGGTGATGTTGCATAGTTTAAAATGTAGAATTCTTCACGTGTTAGTAGAATTTTATTTTCAAATTGTGTCGAGTCTCTAATTCTTACTTGTTGTTGGCCACGATGTTTAATAATGTCAATTTCATTGTCACAATCCAAAAGTCGAATGTTAGTTTTTCTTCCAAAGAAACTGTTGGCTAAATAACATTCAATAAGATGTAGATGTTTTAAAAAGGAATCCCAAGCATTTTCTGAAAATAAAACCATCTTTGTACCATGGCTTAGTATTACTGCGGGAGATTAGTCTAATGATTTTACCAATCCTATCGACACACTTTTACTCATGCAAGATGAAATAGGATAAAAGATGCGAAGGAAAACTTCAGTTAAAATGTTTGGTGGAATATTTTCTTCAAGTTTTCTTTTCTTTCTTACGTTTGTTTTATTATTTTCCAACTTTTTATTTTGTTTTCCAAACTTTAAAAACTCATCAATTTCTTTTACAACATTTTCTTCAAAATGTTTATCATCATCATTTTCCAATAAAGGTGTTGTTTCGGAAACGCCTTGTACAACTGATAAAGAACTCATTTTGTTTATAATGCTGTAGACGATGTTACCCATACAACTGTAGACAGTCAACTAAACAATTTGCGTTCCCGCTCCTGCTTTTATAGCCGAGTGGTGGGGGGTATTTTTTTTCTTTTCATTTTACAACACTGCTTTTACAATACCGGTTAAAGGTGTATATGTAACAATTTTATCATGTAAAATTAAACAATAAGCAGATGTATCTTTGGGTACATTTTGTTCAAATTCCATTTCTATTTTTATATCTACACTGGAAGATTTTACAGATTCATTTTGTTTGGAACAATCAACTACAACAATCGGATAGTTAGATTTAAATTGGTTTGGCGTTAATAAAGGTGTGTTTGTTTTTCCATAATATGAATTTTGGAATCTTGCATACATATCGTACAAAACACTAAACCTGTCTTTTGTAAAGTTTATGTTGAAGTTGTCGTATGGAAAGAATTGCGAGTTTAGAAACACCTTAAAATTTGTAAGTTTGCAATGATCAAATTCACCAGCATGTTTAGTTATTTCATTTCTTCTTTTTGTTTGTAATCCAAATATTACATATCTTGCCTTTTCCAAATGAGTAGAAGTTTTTACAGTCCATGTATGACGTTGTGTTTCCGGTAAAACCGGATATTCATGAAACTCCCAACTTCTAAATGGTATTACGATATCACGATCTGATTTTAAAGTTCTCTATAATGAAATTCTATTCTGATCGTTTAACCGTACATGCGGTACTCTCCAAACAATCTTGTCTAATTGCATTTTCCATTCTAAAGTAGCTTCCGTTGTTCCATCAGTTGCTTGAATAATATCTTTGTCGTTTGATGATCTTAACAAAACTAATTCTTGTTTTACGTTTATTATTATTTTTCGGTAATCTTCGGCAAAGCCTAAAAGTAATCTTACAGGAATGTAAAAGTCAAAATTGCCTGAAGTGTTTGGAGTGATTGTACTGGAATCGGGTGCTACCCATCCTGCGGCGGCCAGCATATTTTTTTCACTCGGTGTTAAAGATGCTAATCCTTTTAATGTACTTGTAATTCCCACCTTTTTTGTTGAATCTACTGTAACTCCGGAAATTTCATATCTTATTTCATCAAACAAATATGCCATGGGGTTATTTATGAACGGAACAGTACTTGCAGTGGTTCCATCCCTTTTTGTTACTCTTCCTTCGATATACAAATAACGTTCACATGGAAGTGTATAAATATCTTGTTGTTGTATGGGAATTCTAATTTCATCATTATTGTTTAATTTTGACGAAGCGTAAGGGTTGTGCGTATGATATTCCTTTTCCCATAAGGTTTCGTCGAATGTCGGACCCTGCGCTATATCCAATATTTCCATTATTAATAAGTTTTAATCCAATTTCTTCTAGAAAACGAATGTTATCACTTGTTAATCCTTCTATAGCTGACGTGCTACTGACTTGTTTACCAGTCAGCTCTTTCTTTTTAAATGATAACCCCATTGTTATACGGTTGATTTTATATGTATTCGTATAGTTATAGGTTCGTCTCTAAAATCAATATGATTTCCGTCTTGATCTAGTATGTTCACCACAATGTCTGAAATAAAACTGGTGTTTAATGGTAGGTACACCAAGTTTTGTGGCTTTTCCACAATTTTAAAACCCGGAGCGACTGTTGGATAGAATGTGTGCAATATATGAGTATTTTCACCATCTCTATAAGAACCATGTATAATATTACATGTAACATCTATACTGTTAACTTTCATTATTGTCACAGTTCTAGTACCTGAATGGTTAATATTAGGTTCTAAAATTTTTGTTGTTTTAGGAAATCCTAATAAACTACCAATTGAATGTTCTTTGCTAAAATCTATATAATATTTAGATTTAATTTCAGCTTTCATAGTATTGTTATTTCCTTTTATTGTTATATTATCTTTTCCCATATGATTTTGTATCGTTTCATTTATATCATCAATTTCATATGCTCCATTGGGTAAACTAAATACTTGTATATCTGAATATTTGTTTGTATTTTTATCTTTTGTTTTGTAATAATGTATTTTGTCATTAACATTTTCTGTAACGTTGGGAATAGAATTATAAGTTGTTATATCTAATAATGCGGCTTCCCATAATTTATCTTTTTCCAAACGTAACGCAGGGAAAAGAACACTTCGCAAAGTAGATGAAGTTCCAGTTAATGATACTGTATAGGAAGACATCTTAAAGTTGACTAACGCTTTTTGTTAAAAAATCTAAACATAAATGTCCACAGATTACCGTATCATCAGGTTGCTCTCTTTTATAATTGTATAGTACATTTTTAGCTGTTTTAAAGTAATATTGTAGTTCTTTTGGTGGTGGGAGATTACCAAAACTATCAAAGTAGTAAATAGTTGATCCTAGTTTCTTATAACATACCCAATGAGTGCCTGATCCTTTACTATTATCTAAATTTACTATTCCGGTTTCATTTTTCCAAATTTTAACAGGTAATGCATCTTTCATAAATACTCCTCTAAAAATGGAATTTTTAAACAAGAAACATAAGTAATTAATTCTTTATCTGTTAATTCTTTATTTGGAATTAATAATTGTTTTTTTCTGTTAAATACACACGATACGGTCTTAGGTATAATCCTCCTCCTTTTTTTATCATTGACCATATTGTTTGTTTCTTTTTATTTTTACCTGCGGTGGATCGTCGTTTTCTTCTTATATTTCCTCCACGTTTCTTTGCAGGTTTTCTCCTCCTTTTTCCACCTCCTTTCTTCTTTCCACCTCCAAACATCGTTTTACCCTTCATTGCTGCTGATACCGCTAAAGCTGCTGCTTTTTCACCGATACTAGCGTCACTGGATGTTACTCTTTGCCAAGCTTTTTCAGCAAGTGCTCTATCCGCTATTGATCTATTTTTAGTATCTGCAAACTTTGAAAATGCTATATCGTGTTGTTTGCAGGCTTGATCAAGTTTATTTATTCCAAGATCTCCTCTAGCAAGTCTTTTTTTCAATTTTGTTCCTGGACCACAATATTGATAACCTCCTGGTAAATGTAGTTCTACAGGTAATAAATCGATAGCTTTGTTAACTATAGCTCCAACCGGCTTAGTAATAAGAGAAAGTGCTGTTGATGCTATTCCTCTTCCTCTCTTTATAACGTGTCGATTATGACTGATGCGTTGAACTTTCAACATGGTTTTTTATAGTGAAAGGAAATGCCAATACTTGTTTATTTTATAAATTCTTTATAATGAATGATGCACTTATCCTTTGACATTGTTTATTTATAATAAACATGTATTTTGTTTATGGGTAATAAACTTTTACCCAGTCTTTTGGTAGGATTGTATCCTTTTTATCAACATCAACTTGAGCAAATCTTAAATTTCCAGTTTTCATATTTAAAAAATATTTTTCTATAACATTTTTCTTAACCCAATGTAGTTTTTGATCAGCTTTTATGGGCTTTATCGTGTTATAAACATCATATAACACTACACTTAAGAGTCTTATAATGTAATTTACATTAACAGCATCAACAATATCAATAGGGTCATCTAAGCTAGTCAATCGCAAGTTTTGACAATAAAAAAACTTTTTGTGTTTTTCTGTTCTTAAGCATCTTTCACGCCATTCTTTTACTCTAACTGCATCACTGTCATTTAATCCCATTCCAACATTAAATAGTGGTCTTTCTTTACAATCAAAGCCTTGTTGACCAAGTCTTGATGAAATTTCTTTTAATGCAGGAACTTGTCCAATTGTTGCTACATCAACATCATTCAACCCTTCTTTAACATTAGTAATTATTTTTGCATCCGCATCCCATTTGTTATTGTTTAATTTCATTATTTGACTTATTGTAGCTGCATCTGATTTTGCAGTTCCCTCCTTAACGTTAGTTAACACTTTATTTTTGCAATCAATTGACTTAATATCATGTGTAATACAATGATCTGTAACATATTGAAGGTTTACCGCATCTTTCATATCTTTAGGGTCTCCAATATCGTGTATTACAAAGTTGTAAAAGGAAAATTTATCTGTTTTTTCAGGTATGACTGAATGTAAATACTTTTTGGTAACTGAATCTTGATCATTGACAGGATCTGCTATATTAGCTATTCTAAGATCTTTTGCATCATATGCTTTATTATTACTTTTAGGATCATATCTTAAGGTTTGGTTTATGTACCACATTAAATATTCTTTATTTACCGAATCATTCTTATCTATTGGTTTCGGAAGATTTGCAATTCTATAAAAATTAGCGTTATACACTTCATTTTGAAGCTTTAAGCTAGGTAATGTTTCACTTTTTAAAGTTTTGAAATTTACTGCATCATTATCATCTTTTTGATCATTTACAAACTTTAAACCTTTGTTACTTATATCATAATCTCCATCGGATGTTAGTGGTAAACCACCTCTTTTTCCATAAGATCCTGATTTGCTTCCAGTTTCGGAATACCGTCCAAACTTATCATGGTTCCACACTCATGGTTATACTGAATGTTTAATCGGTTATGCTTGTATTCTATATACTCATATTTTTATGCGATTACTCCTCGATTTCGCAATTCGCCGACCAAAGCTACCCATTCGTTTTCTAAACCGCTATGTCCGGCTTGTTTTGCTTCATATATCAACTTCATTCTATCAACCAATTTGTTTATATCGTTGTAGTATATTATATTAGTATCATACAAGTTTTTCAATAATCCTTTTCCTGATAAACTTGATTGATTTGTTTTTCTCCTTTTATGTAAAATATTTATTTCAGCAGAAGATAATGATTTTCTTTTTATGGGTGCCCTTCTTTTTGGTGGGAAAAGTTTAGCAATAATAGTTTTATTTTTTTCTGATTTATTTCTATAAACATTGAAATTTTTAGAATAATTTTTCTTATGCGCATTTGTATCCTCCAATATTTGTTTAAAAATGTTTAAATCCTTTTTAGTATATTTATTAGGTTTCGGTTTAAAAATAAGTTCAAACAATCCTTTTGTACCTTTGTATTGTTTATTATTTATAATAATATTGTCATGTTCGTCTACATCAAGCTTGCTATCTCCAATCATTAGGCCATTTTCTTCTATTCTAGCACCAAAAGTATGATACTTTCGAGTTGGTTGTGCAGAATGTAACATTTTTAATACAAATTATCTTGCAAGCGGCCCTTTATACGCAATATCCGAGCCCAATTTGCTCAAGTTGGATGGATTAATAGGCTCTTCTTCTTCTTGTTGTTCTCCGCTTGTAGAAAGACCTTCTTTTTCTGTTAAAACATCCGTTTCTTCACCTAGTTCGCTTTCTTCTTCAGTTGTTTCTCCTTGTTGCGTAAAACTTGTATCATCTTCATATTCTTCTTTTTGTTCAAATTTTGAAATGGGTAAAATAGCATCTCCGGAAAAATTAAATGTTGAAGGTGTAACATTTTGCCCCAATTGTTTTAATGGCTCAGTAATAGGTTTAAATGTTGATTCCAGAAATTTCTCTCTTTCACTTATTCCTAATCTTAACGCTCTGTTTTTATGTCTAATAGAATCACTAAGTGATTTTATTTCTTTTAATAGCTTTTCCTGATTAACCATGTTTACACCATGGAGACTTGGACGATAATGTTGTTAATTAATGTATTAAAACAAATTTATCAAAACCTATGCGGTAACGACCATCTGTTATAGCTTTATCTTTCATAATTACCAAAAATCCATATTTTTCCGCCCAAGCTTTTCCACAAAGCTCTTTGAATTTATCAAATGACATATCAGCATTTACATGATCGTTGTATATATGTTTTAGGTTTGTATCGTCTTGTTTGAATAAAACTAAAATATTTGCATTGTCTCTAATTAGTTGTTTTGGAATTTTGCTATATGTTTGTCCGATATATATGCTATCAATATTATTATGTCTTCCCATGGCAAAATAGTTTCTAATAGTATCATGATTTTCACTAGATACATCATCAAATACAAATACAGAATACGGCTTAGCCTGGTCTGGTTGCATAACACTGTCACTAGCATTAAATTTGTAATAGTTAACATCAGGCACATCAGTCAGGATCTTTTCCAACAATTGATACTTTGGTTGATGTAAGGACTTTGAAAAAATATATAGGTTATTAAATCGCAATCCTTTTGTGTTTGTAATTAAGTTAAACACAACGTTAGTTTTGCCACAGTTTGAAGGACCGCTTACTATACATCGTACAGTGTTTGGAAATAAACTGCCGTGTTTACCATTGTTGATTTTAACGTTATCTACAGTTAAATCATCAATGTTATTAATATTAAATTTATCTTTATGGTGAACAATCTCCATCTTATTCAAAGGCTGAAGAATAAATAAGTTGATTTATAACTAAATCAAATCTTTTATAGGTATCCACGTTTCTTCAGTTTTGTCAAACCCCAACCAACGTACTTTAACTTGGTCTTTTTTCCTTTGCAACACCTTTTCAACAAGATAGACATCACCTACTGTTGACTTTAACAATTCATGTCCGTAAAAACCGCCTTGTAACAAATTTCCTTTGTTATCTTTTAAAATATAAGTTTCTGGTACAGTAGGTTGTACTTTATACACTATGAAAACTTCGTTTGTCCAATTGGGCAGGTATTTTTTAGTAAACACTCCTTTGTATTTACTAATTCGAACTTTATCATTTACATTAAATTTTCTTGGTTTTCTTTGTTCCGCTTTTGGCTGTGTATTCTTTTTAATTCGTTGTAAAACTAGTTTAGCGTTTTTCTTATTTACTTTGTTAGGTGCCATACCGATAGTTCTATGAAACTTGTTGTTGTAATCGCTTATTAATTTTGGTAAAATATCAACCCATACGTAAGAACCTCTTTTTGAAAACATTTTATACATTGCACCTTTTAAGGTTCTATTAAATCTTTCAATTATAGCTGCCTTTTTCTCAGAATTTGTGGAATAATGATTTATCTTATATTTTTTCATTAACAAGGCAAAAAATTTATTAAAAAATTCTTTTCCATCATCAGTTTGTACATGTTTAATTTTATTTTTATTTCTTTTTATAGCTACTTCCATAGCTTTTGTTATGCTGTTACCGGTTTTGTCTTTTAATGGCAAAGCATCTGCAACTTTAGTAAAACAATTAATAATCGTAAGTATGTATTTAAATCCTTTATTTATTTTTCTATGCGGTTGCATTTCAATTAAATCTGCTTGATATAAATCATTTATTCCTTTTACAACAGTATTTCTTCGTGGAAACTTTATTCTTGCAGGTTTATGAAGTTCATTAACAATCTTTTCCTTTAACTCTGACATGATGTTTTTACTAACAAAGTCAAGTTAGCATTGAGTGTTTCTTTTTACTGCATCCGCTTTTATAGTTCAAGGTCATTTCAACATATTTTAAAAAAGGGGAAATCACAGCGAACATGCTGTGATTTTCCCTTTTTTCTTTTTTTTTTACTTTTTTCTTTTTTCTTTTTTTACTCATCAATAGGATTGAAAGAATAGTGGCCGAATGGTAGAGTGTGAATTTTGTCTGGAAGAATGTGTCGTTTGTCATCATTGGAGCAGAGTGCTTTTTTCACTTCTGTTACGCTGTACAGTTGATGGTTGAAACTTCTGATGGTGTTAAATTTTGCATTTATAGTCGTTTCTTCAAATAAGCATTGCTTGTAGTGTTCGAAATTTACATTCTTCTTAAGATACAAACTTTTTACACCCTTAGCTTTTTTAATAACATTGTTTTCTTCCTTATGCAATTGTAGTGAATACAATTTTGACATTAGTGCAATAAGTTCTTCCAGTAAAATTCCATTTGCTTCATCTTTAAATTTTCCAAGTTTCTTTTTGTTCCGATCATTATCATAATTTAAATGATCTTTTGGATAGTCACTAGAATCAAATTCATTTTTGTGAATAAATGTTCGAAGATCCAAATACATATCTTCAGTAAGAATCCAGTAGATGAAAGCATCCGTGTCCATGTAGGCGATTCCGATGTTATCTCTACCATAGAAGTCAACCATTTTGTTGTAGTGGAAATCATACATGTGAGTTTTGGAAATATCCAAGATTGACATTCCAACATACAACGGACGATCCATTTTCACGCTTGTCTTCTTCATAGATACTGCCACAAGGTTTTCATTGATGATAACGGATGTTCCAAAGTTTGGTTTTTGTACAAGTTTTTCTAGTTTTATAGGATCTGTAATTAATTTAACATTTTTGTGTTTTCTTTTGTTTTCCAATGTTTTTCCAAATATCGCATTATTCATTAATTTAAAAAAGTCCTTTTGAAATGTTGATGTTGCAGCTGCTCTTCTTCGGGTGTTTGAATCAATGTACGGTTTTAACCAGCATGATTGGGAAAATTTTAAAACTCTATGAATTTTGGTTATATGTAAACCCAATTGGAGTGCTTGTTGAACAACCCAAAAGTGAGCTACGTATCTTTGTTTATTTTCAAGAGTCATCATTAATTTAGGATGTTTGCCAATTGGTGAAACTTCTGTTTTTGCAAGGAGCGGAAGATCGTAATGAAGATCATGCAAGTGTTCTGGATATTCAAAGTCACAGTCCAATATGTATCCGGTGTCTCCGTCTTTTGAAATTTGCGAAATATCACCAATAGAGTCTGGATTAACCCATTCAAAGTTTCCAAAAGGAAGTGGATTAGACATAGCCCATCCGTATAAATTGTTGGCATCGAAATATCCTAAGAACACTGATGGTTTTTCTTTATCATAGTTTGGAAGATATTTGTTGTTGGCTTTAACATGTCTAGTAACACTTTGGGTCAATCCACCTCTAACACCCGATTCGATCATCAACACCATGTCAATATCTGTTAATAATTGAAGGTTGCACTTTGTTTCTTTTAACATAGCTTGCCAAGCTAGACCTGGAGAAGTATAAGAATGAAGAGGGTCTAATCCGTAGGCTTCAAAACAAGTGTTTCTAAATTCTTCCATCACATCGCAAAGAAGGGTCACATCAAGTTTTACATAAAAGTCAGAATAATCTCCCAGAGTGTTCATTTCCAATTCGTCCCAAACTCTGCATGCGTGTTGATAGTCTTCAGGTAAAATGTCCAAATCAGTAAGTTTACTTTTGAATGCTTCTGGTGGAGGAAGTGATGTTTCTTGAAATTTATGTAGTCCATCGATGTAATCATACGGGAAAACTCCTTTCCGAAGAACTAAATCCATTTTTTCTGCAGGTACAATTTTGCTTGTTTCTATTAAATTTTGTCTTCTTAAATTTTCAGAAAGTTTCATAAGACTGGAAGGCATAAATCTAAAAGAATCAACAAATCTAAGTTTAATTTTGCCCACCTTTTTTGAAAAGCTTATAAAGTTTTCCATAGTTTGTGCCAAAACATCTATTTCACCGTTGTCTCTTGCTAATTCGGGAATGATAAAATGTCCATCGTATCCACTAAGATTGTGAAAAACCACTGGAATAAAAGATGGTAGTTTGTAGTTGATGTTACATCCGTTGCAAGCTGCACCTCTGTAGGCTCCTGTCAGATGGTCATGGTCGCGAACTTTAACTTTAGTTTCTGTAAATTGATTGTTACACAAATAGCATGTTGTTGTTGAATCATAAAGATGAAGTTCTTCCGGCGTCATAGGTGACATAGGAACCACATTGGTATACATTGCTTCCACTTTCCCGGCGATGTTGTATAAATCATCAACAAAGTATCGAGCTGCTTCTTCTCCACGATAGATCTTCGGTGTAGATGTCAAACCATATTCTTGAAGATGTTCTTCAGACAGAGTGGATTTTACTATTAAACAGTAGCTGTTTGGTTTGTGAAGTTGATACTTTGTTCTGCTGGTATTTTCCTCTCCTTCTTCTTGTTCAAGTGGAAGCAATGAAGATTCAAAATCGGCATACACTACAACGGGAATTCTGTATTGTTGGATAACTTTGTCAAATTTTACTTGAGATCTTCTAGGGTGTGGTAATTTAATTCTTACCTCATAGTTTCCACTGCATAGTCTTTGATGTTCCATCAGCCATTCTGAACCTCCTCTTCTCAAAGGTTTGTTTACAAAACAGAAACATCTTTTACATGTGGTTTTTCCTTCTTTACGTTTTGATAACTGTTTGCAAACTAGAGCTTCAAAATCTTTAATATATACATAATGTGAAACATCACCTTTTGTTATTAATAATAAATCAGTATGATCTCTGCGTTCGGTAGGTGTTATACGTAAGGGGTAAACATTGTTGGATGAATCCAAGCCAAAGATGTTTACAGATGCAAAAGGATTTTTCTTTTCAAATTTTGATATGTCTTGAATTGAAACAGGATAACTCATGCCTTGAAAATTATACTTATGGTAAACCTCATTGTATGCTCTACTCGGTCGTTCCGCATGATTTCTTATATATTTTGCAAGCATTGCATACTTGAAACATTCAGCATCTTTATTTTGAACATTAATACAGGAATTGGTGTCTTGAATTTTCTTTGGCAATTCAATATGACTACTACCTCTCATTCCATATCCATGTTTATGAACTCTTACATCTAAGCTTGTTATACTTAACAAACTCCATCCAGAACCTCTTCCTTCATGTTCTTGTAATTTTGTTAAAAGTTCTTCAAAACAATCATCCACAATTGAGCTTATATCTGATGCAAACATGATGGTTTTGTTTTTAGTTAAAAATCCTCTTGGTGATGTTTCATTCTGAACATTTGTAAATACTGTATCTAATAATATTCCAAACTTTATAAAATTTAATCTTCTTAGTTCATTGTTTAATGTTTCTGTTACTAATGTTTTTGCTTTTGAAATAAACTGTGCAAGTTGCAATTGAGCATTGTCAATCTTAAAATGAGTTACTACACTACCTGGTAAGGCTCGGGCGTATAATTCCACATCCAAAGATGGTCCGGGTGCGTATTGAATAACACTTGATCTTGAATTTAGTTGTTGTTGTACGGTAGCCAGTATTTGATCTAAATCTTCCAAATATTCTTCTTCTGCATTGTTATTTGTTTCTTGGTTTGTTTCTTGGTTTCTTTCTTGGTTTGTTTCTTGGTTTCTTTCTTGGTTTGTTTCATTGTTATGGTAAACTTCTTTGTGTATTTGTAATAAAATTTCATCTTCAAAAGATTCTTCGCAACTAATGCAGTAATACATGACGTAGGTGTGCTCTCCACAAAAGTTGCCGTAGTAATGAAAACCACTCTAAAACTCCCCCTATTTATAGCATTACCCCCACCACTTTTTTTCTGTATTAAACATAAAAAGTGTAAATAACAGTTAAATTTCTTATATTTAAAAACCCCAAAGTATTTAGATTATCCGATGTAAGTTTAAAAAAAAATCCAAGTGTCAAGGTAAAATAATGCAAGTTTTAAAAAAATCTTTTTTTTCTGTATTAAACACGAAAAGTGTAAATAACTGCTACATTTTTTATATTTCAAAACCCCTAAGTATTAAGATCATCCAATGTAAGTTTGAAAAGAAATCTAAGTGTCAAGGTCAAATAATGCAAGTTTAAAAAAATTCTGTTTAAAGTAAATTTGAAGCAAATGTTTGAAAAAACGTTCTAAGTCCTAAAATATTAATTAAGGGGAAGTTTTAACACTTAAAATTTTTACAAGTCCAATGTAAAGTAAAATAAAGAAATGTTGTTGCTTGTTGGAACAGTAACAAAAGAATGATGGGTTTGAAAAATTTTCTAAATCCTAAAATATTAATTATTGGAAAATTTTAAGATTTAAAATTTTTACAAGTCCAATGTAAGATAAAATAAAGAAAGAAGTGTTGTTGTCTGTTGGAACAGTGGCGAAAGAATAATGGAATTCAAACTCGCAGCAAAAAAGAAACTTGATATTGTAAAATAAATGTTGAAGCAAATGTTTGAAAAATTTTCTAAGTCCTAAAGTATTAATTATTGGGAAGTTTTAACTCTTAAAACTTTTACAAATCCAATGTAAAGTAAAATAAAAAGAAGTGTTGTTGCCTGTTGGAACAGTAACAAAAGAATGATGAATTTAAACAATTTTCTAAGTCCTAAAAAATGAATTATAGAGAAGTTTTAACACTTAACATTTTTACAAGTCAAATGTAAAGTAAAATAAAGAAAGAAGTATTGTTGCTTGTTGGAACAGTGGTGAAAGAATGATGGAAAGTAAACTCGCAGCAAAAAGAAACTTGATATTGTAAAATAAATGTTAAGGCAAATGTTTCAAAAATTTTCTAAGTCCTAAAGTATTAATTATTGTAAAGTTTTAACACTTAAAATTTTTACAAGTCCAACGTAAAGTGAAATAAAGAAAGAAATGTTGTTGCCTATTGGAACAGTGGCGAAAGAATGATAGAAACCAAACCCGCAGCAAGGGTCCTGTGGTTTAGGAGGGGGTAAGCGAGAGGGGGGGGGGGGTGACCTCGAGCCGATTTGAGGTCCGGGATCTGCGCGTGTGGTTCGGCATCAGTTGCTCGCTAGACAGTGAGGTGGTAACATGTTCAGAAGGCGCCCTGAACATTTTATCATTTTTGCTGTTTGGTGAAAATATCTTGGTGTTATTTGTACAATAACATCTTGATGTAGAACTGATTAATTTTAAGGCATGGTAGTTGTTTGTGCTTGTAGATACCCTAGGGTTTGTAGTTTGTTTTTAGTTTGCTGGTTTGGTACTTAGTATTAATTTAAAATCTTTCTTTTACTTACAATATATTTTGCCTGGAGTGTTTAAGTTTAAAGTAATATTTTGTTTTTAAGAATGTTATATGATATGTTTTTAATACCTTTCTATTCCAACTTCCTTTTTCCAACAAGCTTGTTGAGGGCATTCCCTCTCTTGTCTTGTACTCCTTTTTAGTTAGGGACACCTTTCAATTCCAATTTCCTTTCCTTTTTTCCTTCCATCTTTTGCACGGTAAAACCAATTAATGGTAAAACCGGCTACCGCTTTTGTAGTGATTACGCCCACCAAAGCGGGTCACTTACAACCTCTATACGTGCTGGATGGGTAGTTCGCCTACCTCCGGAGTTTCGCTGGACCCCAGTTGATTTGCGCCTTATGGTGAGTCGCTGGCTCCTTTAGTGTTAGGAAATAAAAATATATTTGTATAACATTTTTCTAAATTTAATTAAACAACTTGCTATTTCAAAATAATATTTTTTCTTTTAGTTCAGCGTTGTGCGCTTATGGTGAAGTGTAAGGGATGGCCTATGTCTAGCTTACACCGTAATCATGATGTGCAGCGCTGGGCTGTTTAGCTATTTCTCTTTAACTTAATTTTATTTTTACTTTTTTTATTAATTGTTAAACTCTAGGCGAATTGTATTGTAAATTAACTTTTCTTCTGTTAGGTTTCCGGGGGTGTACGGTTCTGTCAAACCGTACACCCCCATTTTCTTTTAATTATCAAATGACCTTGACCTACTTATTTTCAAGGTTAACCAAAAGACTTAGCGAAAATGTCTAAGTCTCAAGGTTATTTTTATGTAAATTGTTCCGAACTCTATCATGTGAGTACTCAAATTATTTTAAAAATATCTATTTGAAGAAATGCAAAATAAACTACACTTGCAATTAAATATAAACATGGTTGAAAATTTAAAAGATGTAAATCAGGTTTTGTGTTATAACTTTTACATTGTTGGTTAAATAACAAATGCTACCGAAACTTTTTGTTTGACTCATCATTCTGTATAATTTAAGTACACACAAGATAGGGTTTGGAAACTTACAGAGTAAAATATAAAATATAGGCATTTTTTGCGTTTTTTGCGTTATAACTTTTATAACGTTGATTTTATCAAAGACGTTACTGGACCTTTTTGTTTGTTTTTTCATTCCGCATAATTTGAATACCCACATGATGGGTTTGAAACTATTTTTAAAAAACTAAAGTTTCAAGGTCATTAAACACTTTTACAAAATCTATCATGTGATTACTCAAATTAAGCAGAATGAAAAGACAAACAAAAAAGGTCCTGTAACATTATTCGATAAAATTAACGGTAAAGAATTTATAACGCGAAAACTTAAGTTTTAAAACCGTCCAGGTTACAAAACGTCCAGGTTACAAAAACGTCCAGGTTACAAAATTGCTCCAAGGTAATTTAAAACTTTGACAAAATATTGTTGATTTCATAACAAATGTTATCAAAGCTTGTTGTTTGTCTCATAATTTTGTATAATTTAAGTACTCACAAAATAGAGGTTGGAAACTTATAAAGTAAAAATATAAAATGTTGGAAAATACTTTTTTAGTTTTTGCGTTATAACTTCTATACCGTTGGTTTTATCAAAAAATGTTACTGGACCTGTTTTGTTCGTCTTGTTATTCCGAATAATTTGAGTATTTGCATGATAGGTTTGGAGCATTTTTATTATATCCACTGCCACCGAAGTTTTTTTTAAGTTTTTGCGCTTTAACTTTTACACCGTTGGTTTTATCAAAAAATGTTACTGGACCTTTCTTGTTTGTCTTTTAATTCCGCTTAATGTGACTACCCGCACGATCGATTTGGAGCATTTTTGTTATATCCACTGCCACCATGTACGGCGACGCAGCTCCAAAGTTGAACGGCGACGAGATCAAGTCCCCCCCCTCCCCCCATCAATGTTGTCGGGGGGGAGGGGAGGGGGGGGAGGGGAGGTTTCGTCTCGGCAACATTGACGGGGGGGGGTTGGAAAATTGCTCCAAATCCATCGTGCGGGTAGTCAAATTAAGTGGAATTAAAAGACAAACAAAAAAGGTCCAGTAACTTTTTTTGATAAAACCAACGGTACAGAAGTTATAACGCAAAAACTAAAGTTTCAAAGTCATTTAAACTTTTACAAAAATGACCTTGAGACTTAGAAATTTTTGCTAACTCTTGTTGACCTTGAAAATAACTAGAGATCAAGTCCCCCCCCCATCAATGCGGTCAAGGTCAAGGTCAAGGTCGAAGTCAAGGTCAAGGTCAAGGTCAAGGTCAAAGTCAAGGTCAAGGTCACGGTCAACCTTGATGGGGGGGGGTTCGTCCCGACAACATTGATGGGGGGGGGTTCAAAGTTACTCAAAACCTATTGTACGGGTACTCAAATGACGGGGAATGAAAATACAAACAAAAAAGGTCCAGTACATTTTTCGATAAATTCAATGGCATAAAAGTTATAACGCAAAAACTAAAGTTGCAAAGTCATTTAAACTTTTACAAAAATGACCTTGAGACTTAGAAATTTTTGCTAACTCTTTTGTTGACCTTGAAAATAACTAGGTCAAGGTCATTCAATAATTAAAAAGAAAATGGGGGTGTACGGTTTGACAGAACCGTACACCCCCGGAAACCTAAAAGAAGAAAAGCTAATTTACAATACAATCTGCCTAGAGTTTAACAATTAATAAAAATAAAATTAAGTTACAAAGAAATAGCTAAAAAGCCCAGCGCTGCACATCATGATTACGGTGTAAGCTAGACATAAGCCATCCCTTACACCTCATGTGAGCTAGACATAAGCCATCCCTCACACTTCACCATAAGCGCACAACGCTGAGCTAAAAAAGTAAAAAATATCTAGTCAGCCCAACGCTGCACAGAATGATTACAGTGTAAGCTAGACATAAGCCATCCCTTACACCTTACCATAACCGCACAACGCTAAGCTAAAAATGAATGTTATACAAATATGTTTTTTATTCCCTAACACTAAAGGAGCCAGCGACTCACCATAAGGCGCAAATCAACTGGGGTCCAGCGAAACTCCGGAGGTAGGCGAACTACCCATCCAGCACGTATAGAGGTTGTAAGTGACCCGCTTTGGTAAGCGTAATCACTACAAAAGCGGTAGCTGGTTTTACCATTATTGGTTTTACCGTGCAAAAGATGGAAGGAAAAAAGGAAAGGAAATTGGAATTGAAAGGTGTCCCTAACTAAAAAAGGAGTACAAGACAAGAGAGGGTTATAACTTCTATACCGTTGGTTTTATCAAAAAATGTTACTGGACCTGTTTTGTTCGTCTTGTTATTCCGAATAATTTGAGTATTTGCATGATAGGTTTGGAGCATTTTTATTATATCCACTGCCACCGAAGTTTTTTTTTAAGTTTTTGCGCTTTAACTTTTACACCGTTGGTTTTATCAAAAAATGTTACTGGACCTTTCTTGTTTGTCTTTTAATTCCGCTTAATTTGACTACCCGCACGATCGATTTGGAGCATTTTTGTTATATCCACTGCCACCATGTACGGCGACGCAGTTCTAAAGTTGAACGGCGACGAGATCAAGTCGGCGACCCCCCCCCATCAATGTTGTCGGGGGGGGGGGGGGAGGGTAGGTTTCGTCCCGGCAACATTGACGGGGGGGGGTTGGAAAATTGCTTAAAACCCTATCGTGTGGGTACTCAAATTACGCGTAATCGAAAGACAAACACAAAAGGTCCAGTAACTTTTTTTGATAAAACCAACGGTATAGAAGTTATAACGCAAAAACTAAAAATTATCTTTCTTTACATCATATTTCATTTTATATGTTTCCAAACCCTATCATGTAGGTACTCAAAATACGCAGAATTAAAAGACGAACAAAAAGGTCCAGTGACATTTTTCGATAAATCCAATGGCATAAAAGTTATAACGCAAAAACTAAAGTTTCAGGGTCATTTAAACTTTTACAAAAATGACCTTGAGACTTAGAAATTTTTGCTAACTGTTTCATAACAAATGTTATCAAAGCTTGTTGTTTGTCTCATAATTTTGTATAATTTAAGTACTCACAAAATAGAGGTTGGAAACTTATAAAGTAAAAAATATAAAATGTTGGAAAATACTTTTTTAGTTTTTGCGTTATAACTTCTATACCGTTGGTTTTATCAAAAATGTTACTGGACCTGTTTTGTTCGTCTTTTTATTCCGAATAATTTGAGTATCTGCATGATAGGTTTGGAGCATCTTTTAATATCCACTGCCACCGTGTACGTCGACGCAGCTCCAAAGTTGAACGGCGACGAGATCAAGTCCCCCCCCATCAATGTTGTCGGGGGGGGGGGGGAGGGGAGGTTTCGTCTCGGCAACATTGACGGGGGGGGGGTTGGAAAATTGCTTAAAACCCTATCGTGTGGGTACTCAAATTACGCGTAATCAAAAGACAAACAAAAAAGGTCCAGTAACTTTTTTTGATAAAACCAACGGTATAGAAGTTATAACGCAAAAACTAAAAATTATCTTTCTTTACATCATATTTCATTTTATATGTTTCCAAACCCTATCATGTAGGTACTCAAAATACGCAGAATTAAAAGACGAACAAAAAAGGTCCAGTAACATTTTTTTATTAAACCAACAGTATAGAAGTTATAACGCAAAAACTAAAAATTATCTTTCTTTACATTATATTTTACTTTATATCTTTTCAAACCCTATCATGTAGGTAATCAAAATACGCAGAATTAAAAGACGAACAAAAATGGTCCAGTAACATTTTTTTATTAAACCAACGGTATAGAAGTTATAACGCAAAAACTAAAAATTATCTTTTTTTACTTTATATTTTACTTTATATCTTTTCAAACCCTATCATGTAGGTACTCAAAATACGTAGAATTAAAAAGACAAACAAAAAGGTTCAGTAAACTTTTTTTATAAAACCAACTGTATAAAAGTTATAACGCAAAAACATAAAAAAAAATATTTTTCTACATTTTATATTTTACTTTATATGTTTCCAAACCCTATCATGTGGTACTTCAATAACGCAGAATAATGAGACAAACAAAAAACTTCGGTAACATTTGTTATTTAACCAACAATGTAAAAGTTATAACAAAGAAACAAAATTTAGATCTTTAACCAAGTTTATATTTAATCGAAACTGTAGTTTATTTTGCATTTCTGCGACTAAATTTATTAGAAGTATCAAGGTGATATAATAAAGTGGCATCTTTAAAATATTGTAACTTGTACAAAGTTAAATAAGTGTTAAAACTATATTTTATTGCAAATATTTTAAAACCACAAGTTAAAAACGATTGTTTAATACTGACATGTTCACTCAACAAGAGCAACAGTACGACTAACACTACATATCCAAATATTGCGAGGAGTCTCTCATGGTGGTGGGGGAAGGCAGGTGCGCGGCAGATGTTCCGTCCTGCACATGTCTTTCGAGGGAGGTAACAGCGCTACCACTATCACATCAGTTTGCTGGTAGGACTCGCAGAGTAAACATCTAAATAAACATGAGTTCTGTTTTATATGTTTCTTTTATCAAAGATGGACTTTGTATTGAAACGCAAAGTTTCACTATTGATGCAGATCCTGTACAACAAATTTTAGTACATCCTCCAGAAAATTATGATTCTATCTACATTTCGGTGCATGAACCTAACAACCCCCCACCACCAACAACTGCTGACACGGAGTAGGACAGGGGTACCACACCTCATTAAAGCTTCAGCTCTTCACCCGAACACACATGGACTCTGAGCTTCAAGATAATACTGTTTCTTCTGCATCTACACAAACTTCCGAACAATTACCTACTACAAATGAAACTACTACAAGTCTAAATGTAAATGAAATTTCATCAACTGTTAGTTCTGATGCGCAAGCAATAATGCTATCATTAATTGGTTTTGACTAAAAATTCAACAATGGAAGAAGAAAGATTTCGCTACTTTGCAACTTGGTTTTTGTGAACCCGTCGAAATTTGTTATTTTCCTACTTTCATTTTTATGTGGTTACAATTTTGGTTACCTTGTTCAGGAAATACTAACAGATAAAAAGAAAGAACATTCATTATTTTTTAAAGTTTATATTTATGTAATTGCATCTTTATTTAAATACTTTGTAGCAGGATATTTTCTTGTTAACTTGTCAATTCCATTTTTAATATAATATTTTGATAGAAACAAAAATCAACAAAACAACAATTAAGAAACAGTTTGTAAAAAGAAACAAAACTTATCTTGCATTTTCGGATTTTCCGAAAATGCAAGATATTTTTTAAAAACATCCCCGGCCGACCTTGACCCTTTTCCGGACATTTAAAATTTAAATACCAGCACAGCTGGACATTTAAACTTTAAATACCATCCCCAACACGTCACAGCTACGTCACAGCCTGTGACGTCACTTCCGGTCACGTGACCGGATGTAGCTGTCACTTTTGATTAATGCGTTTTGGCCCAGAAGCCCCACTATTGCACTACTCTAAACCCTATTAGATATCGAAACCCAACCACCATAGTGCACATCATGAGATTCCAAGCTTTAATTTGATACTAAGATCAAGGGTCTACGACGTGTAGTTTTGGCTGTAGCTCTAAATATACCAACACACAACTCTCTTTTTATAAATATATATTGATTTACAAACTATAAAATCTAAATCTGGCAAGAACATTCCTCTTAGGTTTCAGTTTTGTTTATACAGTATATTCTTAAATGGTTTTATTAATTTTCTTTGTAACCATTAGTAGGCCTACTTCTGTCTAGAAAACGAAATGTTAAATAATAGTTCTAGTTCAGGATTAACCATAATTCAGGAGGGAACCATAATTGATATCCTCAACATATAATAAGTTAGTAGAGGTGGGCGATATTTTTGTACTGGTGACTTTGTCACTGGTACCAAATTGTCACCGATCGTACCGGTGACACAACGCTCGAAATCCCAGCTCCAGTGACTTTGCAAATACTACTTATTCTTTCCAAAGATGTTAAACTTGAAATATTTATAATCCGCATTTCCATTATAATTTTCACTCCGAACACTTTGGTTTGGTAAAAACGAAGTTATTATTACTCTATGATTCTATTTCGTTCACTGTGTTCTGTCACCATAAGGGTTGTACCAGCGACGCAGTTCTCTTAGCTCATTGACTCTGCTGACCCGGAAGCTGTCACTGGAGTCACTGATCCCAATAACCTTCTCTGATTGGCTCTTCTGGCGTTGTCACCATGATTGTCACTGGTCACTGGTCACTTGTCACTGACAGAGCAACAGCCTTTATGATTTAAGTAAAATGCCTTCATCCCTGTTCCCTGTTGATCTGTTACCCCGAATATCATCAATTTACGACTGTTTTAGTCGATACGTAGGCTATAAGGTTTTTGTATTTTTATATAGGCTTACTTTTATTTTTGGCCAGCCTTTAAATACAGGACTACAACAATAGGCTACTCCTCATTTTATTGTTATTCTTAAGCTTATTTTTTATAATGACGTAAAATGTTTTTTCTGTCAACTTTATCTTTGGCTACGTCTAAGAATATTATTCAATGTTAATTTTAGACTGATAATAATTATTATTTTGTTATTTTTATTTATTACTAAACTCATTATTTATTATTTTATTGTAACGAGTTTTGTTATTTATTAATTGTATTAATGCAACTAAGCATTTTAATACATTTTGATATTTCCAGGACACAATCACCTTTAAATATATAATGCCACAGGAATCAGGTCCAAGACCTGATAGTTGGAACTAGATAGTTGGATCGAATGGTTTTTATTTCATCGGTCAATATGTATGTCACTGTCGCCACAATGTGTCGCTGGATCGTTAAAGCTGGAATGTCATTGGTTTAAAAGGCACTGTCACCAAGTCAAAGTCGCTAGATCGAATGGCTGTAATTTTATTGGTCAATAAGTCACTGTCGCCACAATGTGTCGCTGGGTTGTGAAAGCTGCAATTTCATTGGCCTAAAAGTCGCAGTCACCAAGATAAGTCGCTGTCACCAAGATAAGTCGCTGAATCGTAAAGGCTGCACTATCATTGGTGTATTTGTCGCTGTGGCCGACATTAGCGCTGCGCGCGCAACGAGAGCAGTAAGCCTGTCACAGTGACAGAAAGTCACTGATATAAGTCACTAATATTTTAATGTCGCTGTCACTGTAGTCACCGATCCGTCAAAGGAGCTGGATCGACCATCTCTATAAGTTAGTAATGTAATCTGCATTACCATTAGGCAAAATGGAGTACAAACATACCATAGCTCTATGAGAAGACAGTGTAAATATTGAGTCGGTGGCACAGTTAGAAGCGCACTCAGCCCCGACCTCGGAACTATAGTTGCGATGTCACTGGTTTTAGTATCAACGTTGTCGCATATTTTTAACAGTTCTGTTCACCCTTGTACAGTAACCTTGCTTTGCTTGATAACTTCCATGCACAGGCCTAAGTCTTGTGTGCAGCCTAAGGCTTATTTAAAGGGGGGGGGATAAATGCAAAGTAAACAGACGGAGTCTGTCTAAAACGCTGACTGACCCACCAACCGAAAATGTTATTCTCCCATAAAAGGACAGAAAGTCTATGGCCACCATGTGCCAACGAATAGATAGAGCTAATAGCCTTTAAAAAAACTAATGTTAATGTTACTTCAATGAGCTTTCAAAATTGAGCACCCCCATGGAAAGGTCTTGAACAAAATGCTTAAGACCTTCTTAGAAAATCAGTTCCACCAGATGGCATGGGGTTTAAAAACAAGTCAAATTAACATACATGTTGATTCATATAAGCCTATATAAACTTTCATAGCTTGATTTACTTAGTGACACCAATGTCCTATCCTTTCAGGAAAATAACACTATCGGTCGGTCGGTCAGTCAGTCAACATTATAGAAAGACCCAAAAAAGATGCCAGTGCCCATTTAAAAAAAAATAACTTCAATAAACATCATAGGTGGGCCTAAATTCAATAACGCTATCATTCGCAATATGAGGATAAGGGGTACGAGATTCATATTTGAATTTTCACCACCATTTGGAGGATTATATTGTGTTTTTATCTGCTCTTTGGCGCAGTTTGAATTGAAGGTCTTGGGAGGAAAATCGAACGATTTTTTTAGCCTATGGTAAAACCTCGATAAATTGTTTAGTGATGTAATTATGCCTATTTCTATTCTCAACCGTTACTATACGGTAGGTCTCATTGTATTTTACTGTAATTGGATGTGAGAATGATAACTCAAATAGCAAAACATGAGAAATTA
Organism: Flexamia atlantica; assembly: GCA_035578135.1. Lineage (NCBI taxonomy): Eukaryota > Metazoa > Arthropoda > Insecta > Hemiptera > Cicadellidae > Flexamia > Flexamia atlantica. The sequence goes on from JAQJVK010000006.1 coordinate 39,952,724, forward strand.
AGTTTAATGACTGACATCAGATCATATAGGTATTGAGGATTGCGTTTACTAACATAGTCATCGCGTAATTGGATTGCGCTAATACTGAGTATAGCCTAGGCCTCCATTAGATGTAATGTTATTGTATTTTACTGAGCTATTACTGAGTATAGACCTGCATAAAATAAGTTGTACTTACAGTTATTTTAAGTTATGAATATCATTTATTGATCAAGTTTATCTGCATTAACTTGAACTTACTTTAGATTATTAGTCTTGATCCAATTTTTTTGAGAACAGGATGGGCATCAATGTCATATTGATAACTTGCTTTTGGTAGGCCTTATATACCAAAACTTGTCCAAACGCCAAACATAACCTACAAGCAGAAGAAGTACATTGTACATTTCCTGAAATTGTGACCTACCCCTGGAGATAGGTATTATTTTAAGCCAAGTATGAATGACAGTTCCTTAGACATGACTGTTAATCAACAGCCCAACAGCCAAAATAAATTTAACCTTCAGAGTACATCTAGATGGAAACTGAGAACCTTGATGTTTGAGAAGGCTTATAACAATAAAGAGTTGGTAAATTCTTACATGATTTCATTAGTAGTTGTCATATAATGAAAACTAAATGATAAATTGATTGAATTAACAAATGGTAAGATAAAAATTGTGATTAAACTTAAGTTTAGGCCTATTTAAAACTTCCACAAGCGTTGTGCCGACAACCTAAGTAATTGAGTCCGTTCATCATATTATTACCATTTTTAGCTTCCATGATCCAAAAAGCTTTTAGCCTATTTATCTTACCTGTTTAGCCTTCCAAAACAATTTCATGGTCTTGACATGTAAGTAATTGGAACTGTTGAACTTTTGTGCTGTGCAATCCACAAATAACTGACACATTTGTTGTTGTTAATGTTCGTTTAACATGCTTTGGCCTATTTTGAAAACGAATAAACACTTCACTCGGGTGCAATGCAAAAATCATTTGTTTTGATATTGCTAACAAATCTAAATAACTTCGTACTGCAATCCGATGAGAAATATGAAACATTTTTATTTACTTTGTAATACCGAAAGAAAACACATGCAGCCGCTTCTCAAAACAAACTACACGAGTCAACTGAGGTTTTATAAGTCAAGTCACTACTGAAAGTAGTATTTTAAATGTAAAGCTTTAAAAAATCTAATTTATACTTTATTACATATCGGAAAGCAAAATAATAAGACGGTGAAAGTTTCAAGGCATGAAATTCTACCGTTATTTTATACCGAGCGGATAAACATACACACACTGGAAAATCGTAACAGCTACAGTGATTTCGCTATCGCTTCATCAATTATAATAACAAATGTTAATAATATTCAATAATGATCACTTTTTGTATGTCTCAGTCTGAGGGAATTTTAGAGCTAGACATCTGTCTGCATCACTGATTTGCCCCCTGTAGAACCCTCAATGTTGCCGATTACAGGGAGAAACGCAAACATATGGGGCGACAAGTCGCCTCTAATCGAACACTTTGCCATATTTACTATTAGTTTATTTCATAGTAGAGTCCAGCTGCATTCTTTATTACTTAAAAATACCTACATTACATTACAATTGTAATCAATATTAGTAATTTACAGATCTTTTGTAATTAAATTTACTAATTTACGTATAAATGTTTGATATCTCTTTCAACTAGACACCCCCTTATTCTTACTTGCTAGACACCCCTTATTACTTACTACCTTATCATTATTCTTCAACAGTTTTTTTTTATATCTAGAACTTCAAGAATATCAGTTTAAAAATTAGACGAGTACAAAAGATAACATAGTTTTGATAAAATGAATTATTTCCCTGCATATTTATATTATAGGGATTTTTCATGAATTTAAGCGACATAAACATAAGATACATTACTTGAAATCGCCACTTACCCAGGTAGGCACTTTAAGCTAAGTATGAATGAATGGTGAATGAAATGTTAAGATGTGTACAGGATGATTGTGGCGCGATATTGTAGACACGTTTCGACATGTTCCTTAGACATGAATAGCCCAACATCCAATGGAAAAGTGACCTACAGTTTGAAATTGGATCCGAACATCAAATTCGCCAATTAATTAATTACGAACTGGTCTAATTATGAGAATTGTGTTTATGGATGGACGTAAGTATTCACTAAGGAATATCGCAACCACAAATCATCGCTTATGAGTATGACCTCCAAAAAGTTGGATACAGGCAACGCCGCGTATGTCCCTTTTGCTCCCCGGTTATAAGGGTAATTTTGGTAACTTCACTTTTGCTCCACGGTAGATCTAAGTATAGGTAGATTTACTAAATTAAAGCGTATTATACCGGTATTATTATGAATTCAGTTGTATCAGCAACTTTTATATTTTCAATTCACACTAACTTCCCGTTTCAGCGGAGGATGCACGGACTTTTTAACAACATGCTACCTTTTTACAGCTAGATAAGTGCTTAAGAGTCGTTTTTGATAACTCTGTAAGCTATTACCCTATGAAATTCATGTCAAATTACAGTGTTAATTGGTATCGTCCAATGTGTCTCAGTAATCATATAGTCTGTAAAGAAAACGTAAAAATACGTTTTTAATTTGAATTGGATTTTAAATTGGGCAACGCAACCCCGAAAAAAGTTATTCCAAAGTTACATTTTTTGGCGGCTTTAAGATTAGTAACCTAGATTTTTATATCATTCGATCACCAGTGCAAGAGGAAAACCATGATTAAAATTATTACCTCCTTGCTAAGGGATTACCAGCTATTTAGTTTTAAAATAATACAAATAAAAACTGGCTTCTTTACTGAAGGAAAAATAAACAGGTGTATTATTAGACTGGCTTTTAAGCATTCCAAGTTTCGGCAACATTTTAAACGGGTTAAATTCGTTTATTCAACAGAAAACTCTCAATTTATAACAGGGCTGTTGAACTTAAATCCAGAAACTATTTGGATAACTTTCAACGACTGTTGCTATAAGCAGAACACTATCTTTTCCAGGTATTAAAATGTACATTTCAGAAATAAGAGAACAAAGGAAATTAATAAAACCCAACAGGTGTTCACAAGAAATATCGCATACCGGGAACTCCTTCGGGTATCAAATGAACTTTAAAATGTTCAGCACTTTGGGCATAAATATGTTACTAAATTTAGTCCTTTGATTAAACTTTCAAAACGTATAAGTTGATTCCTCATTCTTTGTTTTTTTTACTATGTAATTTTTAATTTGCTCGACTTTGAGCAATAGGCTATCTACTCTAGTTCAATTGTGCAATTCATTTGGCCTTTGATTAGAAGAAATCGATGCTCTCATTGCTCGTTTCAGTTTTAGTGGCCTAGTGCTGAAACGCACGTTGTTGTAGATCTTAACGGTGTGTTTATATTGCTCGACACTGCTATTCGTTGATTATTTACAATATCACAGATTATTCAAATTATATGATCTTACTTCAAAAATAACAGAAATTCAATTTTCTAAGCATTTAAATTTTGCAGTACAAACTGTAGTGGATTGAGTTGAATAATGCAACTTTTTCACTTGGTGACGTTATAGATAATCTCAGTTTGAAAGGATTTTCTTCGATGATCTCTTGGGATGTACCTTGTCCTCATAAACTTATTTTTTAAGTCAAGAATTTGCTTATCTCTTATCTCTATTTCATAAATTGTATTTGCAAACTTTTAAAAACATTAAACTGATTTAAATTTTGTAATCTGAAGCATCAGAACACTTTTTTGTACGAAATAATAATTTTTTTTTGGTCGACGACAAAACTTTTTTCCATTTGTCTTGTTCGTAAGCATGCAGCAAAACCGATTTTGATGATTGAGGTGATAAATTAAAGGGAATTTCCTGCAAAAGTCATGTAATAATTTTCATCTCTCTCAGTTCAATTTACTTTGCCCCACTGGACTTTAAAGTTCCTATAAATATTTTAAATGGAAGTAGGCTACATTTTACCAAACATATGGTATATCTAAATAAAATTAGAGTTTTGTCTGTAAATTGCTTAGAATTATGAAATTATTGGTTATTTTTGCGTTTTGAAGGTCAGAGAATCCGAATCTCAATTTTTAACACTCTGTTGGTAACGCTCAACATCACACATTATACCGCTTTTCACGCAAAAACTAGAGTACAGTTCGCGCATTATATCTCCGGCTATGACTGAGTCAGCTGATTGTAAGGTGCGGGGGGAGAGGGGGTACTTTTCTGAAAACATTTTATAGAACACCGCGGCTTGTCAAATCTTGTGTTTACCAATATGTTAAAAATATCATATGACACGGATAGTAGCATAGTGGTCATAGCCGGAGATGATGCGCGAACTGAACTGGTACAGTTCGCGCATTATATCTCCGGCTATGACCGAGTCAGCTGGTTTTAAGGTGCCGGGGGGAGAGGGGGTACTTTTTTGTAAACATTGCTCTAAAACACCGCTGCTTGTCAAACGTTATGTTTACTAATAGCATATGTTCAGAATATCATTTGATGCGGTTGGTAGCGTAGTAGTCACAGCCGGAGATATAATGCGCGAACTGTAAGGCTGAACTTATTTTCTGTATTGATTGTATGAACATATGAGAAGGTTTTAGATGGATTAAGACTAGCTTAAGTATTTTTGAAATTTAACAGCAAGCTTCTAAAAAGCGAATTTTATTTGATTTTGACCCTATAGGGAAGCTTATGAAGTTGTCATGGCAATCTAAACATTAGCCTAAATCATGAATCCAAGAAAGTTGATCTGTTTTCCCATGGGTGAAACCGTGTTGATCAGCTAGTCTAAATTATTTTCATTTGAGTAATCAGCTGTCTTGAGGAAAACCATAATATATGCCTTCTTCTGTCACTTTGATATTATTTACATTTTTTTGGTTATTTTTCAGTTAAAAACAACTACCTTATAAAAGCATTAATATCCAGGTAGATTTTTGAATATTCAAATACGATAAAAATATAAATCTGTTGTAGAAAATAAATCAGTTAGGCCCTACCTAAAATAATTATAATAAGTAGGTATAGTAAACTTAATAAAATAATCCAATAGATTTCATTCCACCAATATCAAACGAATTTATTCACTTCAAACTGCCTGTCTAAAAAAATCCTGATAAAACATATTTCCTGATAAACGAATACAAATAAAGAAGTTCTATTTAAAAAGTGTTACACTACGTTGTACTCCAACAAGGGGTTTTCACTCCAACAAGAAATATGCAGGATTAGGAATAAGGATGATAACATGGGAGAAATTATTACTGGTTCGCACAAAATAAAATAAAACTACATTGTGAAAGAAATAATTAGTTATCCATAAACAATTATTCAAGTTTTAAGGGAGACTGAGTTTAAACTATGCGCCTCCCACCGACAAATAGGGAAAACAACATTTTTATGTACAACCAAGTCCAAAATGCCAAGTGTTGAAGAAGATATCCAGAGATTACTTTAAGATGGCCTTCAACGCGGAAGTTGAAGGTTGGGAGAGGCCCTAATAAAAAATGTTGCTTGTGGCTTGAAAGGGCTAAAAGCCCCTTATGAGGGAAAATTCAAACAATCCTTATTTATTATAGTAAAAAATACCTTCATAGCAAACTAAATCCACCTTACATTGATATCTAGCCTACCACATGGTTTTTAATCAAGTATCAGCATCACATGTTTTATGTAAACAAAGCAGACGTTTTTAAATCCCAATGCTTTTTAAAGGCAGATATTTTACATTATTTCTCGTTTTCTGGTGAATTTCAAGCAATTTTATTATTTTTCCCGCCATCCCGGAATAGAGACCTTTAATTTCAGCCCTCTCCCATCTTTCTATGACTTGCTAGACGCCCACAATTTTGACGCAAAGAATCGCCTTACGAAATGAAATAATATATATGATCAGTGCTTGATTTGTAAAAATTGAGGTACCGGAACTGTAATTAGCCAATTTGTACATAACCCCCCCCCCTTAATCATTCTTTCCTCTTTCCCTCAACAAAGTATTATTTGTCTACGTGAATAATTAGGTCGATTTAAAAAGTCACATTTTATCCAACTTAAATTTTTTAACAAGTAAATTAAAAACCAACAAAGCATTATTTTACTAAAAAATAAATTTACTAAAGAAATTCTAGATTTTTATGTTACCTTGTGCGAATACTCAGGTCTTTCTAGCGTTTTAAACATTTGGCTTAGCTCAAGATGAGATAAAAGAGCTCTAATTATTGGCCGAAACTCCGCGCGTAATTTTCGTACATTTTAAGCGATCGTTATTTTCGGTAAGATTAATCCGGTCGAGTACACGCGATCGTCTCTTCCGACAAATACTCCGGCCGGTTACACATGATTCTTTCTAATAGCGAATTCTTCGGCCGAACATACGCGATCGTCGTTAGTGGCAAATTCTGCGGCCGATTGCACGAGATTGTCTTGTGTGGCAAAGTGTTCGGCCAATTACACTCGATCCTCTGACGTGGGAAATTCTCCGACGGATTGTACGCGATTGTACTTAGCGGCAAATTATCCGTCCGATTACACGCGATCGCCTTTTGCAAAAAATACTCCGTCCGATTACACACGATCGACTCTTGCGGCAGAAATAGGTCCCGGAACGCCGTTCCGCCGCGTTCCGCCGCAAATCAAGCACTGTATATGATGATGATAAGATTTAAACCTATCTATTTTTTTACAAGCCATAATTTTTTTGCCTGCTCAATGTTGACAACATTTTTTCTCAACATTTAAATATTTAATTTTATTAACTGGAAACAACTAGTAACTTACTGATTGCTTTGATAGTAGGACATACAAAATAACATAAAGTGTACCCGAGCTATTTATCTTTAACTCAAGTCGAATGTAGGAAAATCAAATTTGCGTTGGAATTGTGTTGGACTTTGGCTCAAAAATCGACATATTAACGAATTGCCTAATGAAAGCCTTTCATCGATAGTTCTTGATTCAAAAACTTTATTACAAACTCAGTTAGAACCTGATTAGGAGATATTTAATTAAAATAAAAGCTCGGAAAGATTCAAATTGATTTTTCCGATGTGAATGATTAACAGCTCATGCAAAAGCAAGTAATTTCATATGTATTTAACTACTTGTCTTGATTTTGTTTTAAAATAAAAAATCCCATAAGAAATAATCAGGTTAAGATTGGATTGCGAATACATCAAGTATGGCTGTATATAAATTAATGTCGATGCTTGATGTGAAATCTATGCGTATATACTATCATTTTCAGATATAAATTATGGAAATCGGTCGGATGGGAGAGCTTCGGGCTCGGATAGTAAAAACCAATATTTTGAAATGAATCCTACTAATAATATTACAAGTATGAAAGGATGTGAGATTGTTTGTCATAGTATGTATAGAAAGTCAGTTGTAACAACGTATCCATCCTGGCAGACGAATGTACAAATGAACCCAATTCCAACTGACGTATATAAAAAAATAATGCAGGAAAACATCAGATGATTCAAATTAACGTGGGCGAAGCCACAGGTAACATGTTACTTAGTTTTTTAAAAGCAGCAGTACTGTGTATTGTTTGAAGTTACACTTCAAGCACCAAAATAACGTGTAAAATTGCGAAGATTATGCGAGTTAATGATGAAGGGCACGTCACCTGCTTATCTTTAATCGTTTGACCAAGGAATATTATTTATCCTAAATAAAGCTGATGAAAACACCATTCATACAAATACTAAACAATTATTTGCCGGATTTACGCTATATATTTTAAAAATATAATGAACGAGACCATAAGTCTGACAAGATCCTACGATCTGAAAGCGGCAACCAACTCAACACCGTAGGAGCCACTTTTGGCGCGGATGATACCTCGGAGTTGTGAAACCTCGGAATAGTTTTGCTCTTCGTATTTAGTTCGTTAAAACACCTAGGAACTACGAAAACGCAGAAATATAAAACCTCGGAGTTGTTTTGTGAATTGCAGTTTTTATAAACTAATCCGACCTCGGAGTTGTGACACCTCGGAGTAGTGAGTGTCTTAAAATTTACTCATTTTTATAGACCTCGGAGTTGTGAAACCTCGGAATTATGAACCCCACCCTCTGAATTATAAAACAAAGAGAAAAACACGAGTAGTATTGAAAATTCACTGAAAAGTTTACTTTTGAGGACTATTTAGGGGTTAAACCGGGTTAAAGTTGGCGAATGACGTACGATTAACCTGTGGCCTCTGAAAATGGCGGGCCAGGATGAGGAAGAGTATTTGTTTGAAAATAACATTGCCATACATTATGAAAATGCTTACTTTGCTTCATTTACTGGTCGGATTTAGGACTTGAAAGGGTTAAGAAATAACAAATGACCGGATAAACGTGGGAGGTGACGCTTACCAAAAAGTCAAATTAAGAATAAATCTTTACAAATCCTCGGGAAAATTGTATCGTAGTAAGTGTGTGGCGGGGGGGGGGGGTTGGTTGTTGTGGGTGGAGGGGTAGGGTTTTGCATTTTACGTGTGAGAACGTGTTGGTTCGGAGTGGAGGGTGAGGGTAATGTATCGTTAAAAAGTTTCCAAAAGTATTAAATATGCCTAATTTGATTCAGTTGTGGGGAAGGTAATTTGGTTGGAAGGGGTTTAGCCGTGTTAGTTGTTAGTTATTTTAGGGAGGAGACGGTTGGTGGGGCTAGAGGGTGAGGCAAAATTTGTTTTTGAGAAATAACAATCTTTCCCATCATTTTGAAAATGCTTAATTTGCTTCATTTATTAGTTTTATGTATGGGTTGATAGAGGTTAGAAATGAAGAATGACTTCAGGTAAACGTGGGTGGAGTCACTAATTAATCCTTGTCAAAAATTGGGTCTCCCATTTGAATTATAAATTACCAAAAAAACTTAAAACCACGAGAAAAATTAAAAATTGAATGCAAGTTAAATTTTAGAGGACTAATTTAGGAGTTGGAAAACATTGAGAGAAAACATATATCGGCAACCAGTGTACAGAGAAAAATTATTCACAGTACCTTTTTCAATCTAAATCCAATGGTCCAACCCAGGATTTGATTATTTTCATTTTTCTATGTAAAAGGTCACAAAAACCTATTTTTAAGGGGTTTATCCATCCCCTCCTAACCTCGCCATCCGATGGTCCGATCAGGCTAGTGTTGAGTATTTCCTGTCCCTCCCTTTTGAATTAGTGAAACTTTTTTGATAATTAATATGAGTGCTATTTTAATAATCAAATTTAATCCAATTAAACTTAGAAATCAACATATCACAGTTTTTACCACATCATTATCTGGAGAAATGAGTATGCATGTTTGATGTCACTGAAATGAATGAATTGGGAAAAATTGTCAGTAAAACAATAGCGGGATTAAGAGGGGGTGTCATCGAAACCTGTGGCATTACCACCAACGAGAACCTATATTGAAATCTGTTATCAGCAATTTTTTTCTGAAAATTTAATAACAATACCATAATTTATAAATTGCTTTGTATCCATGGCTAAGGATTTTAATAATTAATAATAATTTTTCCTTAAAATTTGTACACGTAATCATTTTTTGAACGTGTGTGGCATAGTTTTGATGATGATTTTCGAGAAAATCTCTGACATTTGGTGAATTTTAAAGATACTTTTAAATTTACAGGCATTTTAATACTAAAAACTAGTTATTTTATTTTTTTAATTGTAACATATATGATATAGAGATGATTTATGCCAATTTTCAGCCCTCTACGTATAATATCTAATCTACTGGAACTGAAAAACCTGGGGAAATCGCTGATAATTGGTAAATTTTGAAGATTCTTTTAAGTTTATGGGCATTTAAAATTACAAACTAGTTATATTATTTGTGAATTGTAACATATATGTTGTAGAGATTGTGTATGCCAGTTTTCAGCCCTCTCCGTATAATATTGAATGTACTGGAGCTGAAAAACCTGGGGAAAATTCTGAAAATTAAAATTTCTAGCGCTATCTAAGGGTGAAGGAGACGAGATAGGGCAAAAAGTCACAAAGCCAAAGTTGTAGATCGTGAAAAATTCGTTACACGTGATGCAGTCCGTTTTTATATAGGACCTCTGGTTTAGCCGCTATAGCCCAAAAACAAAAAGTACTTTTTTCGTACTTTAAAATTTCCCCCTTTCCCCCCCTTTTTGGGGGTCAGGGGTGGAAATTTTTGGTTTTGACAATTTTCCCTGTGGTTTTACCACCCAAGGTGTATTCGTGCTAAATTTAAAGTTTCTAGCTCATCGGGAAGTCTATTAGAATTTGTATCCTGATCATTGTTACAAATGCGGATAAAATGGGCCCCAGACAGCTCCCCTGCGGCACTCCCCTTGATTTCTCGAGGGGAGGTGAGATATCGGCACCCACCTTTGTCACCTGCAGCCGTTTCTCCAAGTATGACTTGAACCAGACAATTGCATTTTCCCTGAAACCAAGATGTTTCAATTTTGCAAGAAGCAAACTATGGCTTATGGAGTCGAAGGCCTGTGAGTAATCAAGCATGATTAAAGAGCCACACCTGCCAGCGTCCCTTGCCTCAAACAAGTCTGCAAACATGTTTATCAATGCAGTACAAGTGCTGTGGTTTCTTCTAAACCCTGACTGCAATTTTGGAAGCAAGTTTTCTGTCTGAATAAAATCTACCATTTGTCAAATCGTCAATTTCTCTAGGATTTTTGACATGGCTGGCAAGACTGATATTGGTCTTAATTCATTGACATTTGAAGGGTTCTGTATTTTTGGCAATGGGTACACAATGATTTTTTTCCATGCCTGGGGGAACTCACTCTTCAATAAAGCAATATTTATCAAGTGGGTTATCGCTCCAATAGCATATGGACTGATGGCCTTTATCATTAATATGCTGATATCATCCACCCCAACAGCTCTGGAGGTAATTTCGTTCATTGCCGATTTAACTTAATTCTCTGATACTCTCTTAAATTCAAATTTGTTTTCACTGCCATTCTGGGTCTCTTGGTTGTACGAGTATATCAAGTTCTTATCTGCCTCATAAAATGTTAAAATGTTTTAAAAACTAAACATTAAAACACAGGCCCCCTACTGTGATCCCCTTCGAGAGGAATTATGATATTGAAAAGTCACATAACAAAATTAATATATTTGTTATGTACAAATTCAGGGTTGGGATCAGGGTTTGTAACGTACGTTTGGTCTTGGTAGGGGTTTTTCCTAAAAATAAAAATAATTATTATTTTTTTTATTTTAAGGGAGAGTGGGTTAAGGGTGCTCCCGGGGAGGGGTGTTTGGCTATTGAAAGGTTACGGGACAAATCTAATTAAACTGTTTACAAACATCAGAAAAAAGTATCTTTGATAGCGATCAAGGGATTATTTGGCGGTCGGTGGGGTTGTTGGTCGTGCTGGAAATTCATTATTTAAAGAGGGGGTGGAACCAGAGGGTTAAGAAAAAGTTAAATATTGGGTCTCTCAATTATGAAACAAAGAGGAAAAACACGAGTAGTATTGAAAATTCAAGGGAAAGTATACTTTTTAGGATTATTTAGGGGTTGAGACCGGGTAATGTTGGCGAATGACGTGCGATTAACCTATGGCCTTTGAGAATCGCGGCCAGGGATGAGGCAAGAGTATTTTTTTGAAAATAACATTGCCATACATTATAAAAATGCTTATTTTGCTCCATTTACTGGTCGGATTAAGGAGTTGAAAGGGGTAAGAAATAATAAATGTCCGGATAAACGTGGGAGGTGACGCTTACCAAAAAGTCAAATTAAGAATAAACTCTTTACAAATCCTCGGGAAAATTGTATCGCAGTAAGTGTTTGGCGGGAGGGGTTGTTGGGGGTGGAGGGGTGAGGTTTTACATTTTACGTGGGAGATCGGGTTTGTTCAGAGCAGAGGGTGAGGGTAATTTATGCGTTAAAAATTCCCAAAAGGATTAAAAATACCTAATTTGATTCAGTTGTGGGGAAGGTAATTTGGTTGGAAGGGGTTTAGCCGTGTTAGTTGTTAGTTATATTAGGGAGGAGACGGTTGATGGTCTAGGGGGTGAGGCAAAATTTTTTGTTGAGAAGTAACAATTCCCATCATTTTGAAAATGCCTAATTTGTTTCATTTATTAGTTGTATGTAATGTATGGGTTGATAGGGGTTAGAAATGACGAATTACTTCGGATAAACTTGGGTGGAGTCACTAATTAATCCTTGTCAAAAATTGGATCTCCCTTTGAATAATAAATTAGCAAAAAATTTAAAAACCACGAGGAAAATTAAAAATTCAATGCAAGTTCAATTTTAGAGGACTATTTTAGGAGTAGAAAACATTGAAACAAAGCATTGTATTTACCATAATCCATATCTCGGCAACGAATGAACAGAAAAAATTATTCACAGTACCAAATTTTTTTTCAATCTAAATCCAATGATCCGACCCAGGATTTGACCATTTTCATTTTTCTATGTAAAAGATCCCGAAACCCCATTTCAAGGGGTTTATCTATCCCCTCCTAACCCCGCCAACCGATGCTCCGATCAGGCTAGTGTTGGGTATTTCCTGTCGCTCCCTTTTTTTGAATTAGTAAGACTGACTTATAAGAGTGCTATTTTAATAATCAAATTATAATCAAATTGAATCCAATTAAACTTAAACATCAAATATTATAGTTTTTCCACATCATTAAATGGAAAAATGAGTTTGCATGTTTGATGTCAAAGAAATTAACGAATTGTGAAAAAATCGCCAGTAATAACAATAGCTGGATGAAAAGAGGGTGTCATTGAAACTTGTGACATTACCACCAGCGAGAACCTATAATAACATCTTTTTTCAGCAATTTTTTTCTGAAAATTTTATAACCCATGTTTAATATATTGCTTTATATCAATGGCTAAGGATTTAAATAATATTTTCTTAAAATTAGTACCAGTAATCATTTTTCAAGTATGCCTAAAAGCAGGGCCGCGACAACGGCCATGCGAAACATGCGGCCGCATGGGGCGCCGACTGGGAGAGGGCGCCACCGAAGCCGGCGCAGTGTTGAGTCCGCAGCGGCGCCCGAGGAGTCTTTAAAGTGCTGCACATGTACTTTGGCGAACTTTGTTGACACACGGGTAGTATTTTACAGTTTTGTTTAACGTGCAAAATATTCGTCTTGGGGGCGTTTTCCGGCGCCTGTGGAGCATTTTAAATTTTTTAAAGAGCTAAATTAATTAATTGGTGTTTGCCGACTTCAGGGAGTCTATCAAAATTGTTCAACTTGCCAAATTTTAATTTATGTGGCGTTCTCCAACTACCGGGGCTCGTTGAGTATTTTTATATGGTTCAAAGTGTAAATCATGTAATTTGGCGAGTTTGGTTGGCTCCCGGGGGAGCATTTACAAATCGTTCAACGCGATATAACATGATCGAGTTGCCGCCATTTTGGAGGTGTTAGCCAGCCCCGGCGCCTGGAGCCCTTTTGAAATTAATCAAGGTGCGTAATGTGAGTTTTGGAGGCGTTTGCCGGTGCCGGTGGAGACGTTTCAAACCATTCAAAGAGCAAAATGTTTTTTTTTTTGTTGGAGCATACTGGCACCTGTGACGTATTTTAAAAGTGTCTAAAACTCGCAAACATTTTAATTTGGTGGCCAAATAACTCAAAATGTAAATTTTTGGGTATGTGAATTGTAGCTGCAGTAATGAACAAAATAAATGTCAATTTGAAAAGATTGGGTGAAGTAAATGAGTTCCGTTTTCACTACAGTTTCATTTTAGCAATACCTTTAAAATTAAATTGAATTTGCAATTTGGTTTGCAAAATAAATTTCAAGATTCAAAACCAAGACCTGGGGAACTAAAAACTTCTAGAAACTCAAACTTAACCCTCGTCCTCAGGGACTTTTGTAAGTGGTTTAAATGGGCCGGGTAACGAACAACTGTGATATTTTTTAGCCGTTTAGTATATTCCTTCTTAGATCGGTCTAATTTGACTGGGCTCTAATGTTATTTTATTTTTTTTTAAGTTGAAGCAAGAATCGCCCGATTAGCGGTGTGCCTGTTCTTACTTAGATAATTTAATTTGTCTTAATACATCCAGCAATACAAAACCGTAGTCTATCCATCAATAAAAAACCTTTATATATGTGATGAATAAAATTCATCACAGTAACTTCAAAATATTCTATTTAATTTTGCAAATGATAGCTTTAACCACCATGAGGGAGGGTGGGTAACTGATACCTAAATCTAGTGAAAGGGCGCCAATGTAGGCTCTCGCATGTCCCAGAAAAATCCCTTGTCGCGGCCCTGCCTAAAAGGATGCCAATTTTTAGCCCTCGACATATAATATTAAATATACTGGAGCTGAAAAACCTGGGGAAATCGCTGACATTTGGCAAATTTTGAAGATTCGTTTAAATTTATAGGCATTTTACTATTAAAAACTAGTTATATTATTCGTGATTTGTAACATGTATGCTGTAGAGATGATTTTTGCCAATTTTCATTCCTCTACGTATAATATTAAATATACTGGAGATGAAAACCTGGGGAAATCGCTGACATTTGGCGAATTTTGAAGATTCTTTTAAATTTATTGGCATTTTACTATTAAAAACTAGTTATATTATTCGTGATTTATAACATATGTGTTATATAGATGATGTATGCCAATTTTCAGCCCTCTACGTATAATATTAAATGTACTGGAGATGAAAAACCTGGGAAAATCGCTGACATTTGGCGAATTTTGAAGATTCTTTTAAATTTATAGGCATTTTAATATTATAAACTAATTATATTATTTGTGAATTGTAACAAATATGTTGTAGTGAAGATGTATGCCAATTTCAGCTCTCTACGTATAATATTAATTCTACTGGAGCTGAAAAACCTGGGAAAATAGCTGACATTTGGCGAATTTTGAAGAATCTTTTAAATTTTTAGGCATTTAGTATTACAAACTAGTTATATTATTCGTGATTTGTAACATATTTGTTGTAGAGATGATGTATGCCAATTTTCAGTCCTCTATGTATAATATTAAATCTACTGGAGTTGGAAAACCAGGGGAAAATTTCGAAAATTATAAATTCTAGCGCTATCCAAGGGTGAAGGAGACGAGATAGCGCAAAACTTCACAGGAACAAAGTTGTAGATCGTGAAAAATCCGCGGCACGTGGTGCAGTCCGTTTTTCGATAGGACCTCTAGTTTAGCCGCTACAGCCAAAAAACGAAAAGTACTTTTTTCGTTATTAAAATTCCCCCCTTTCCCCCTTTTGGGAGGTTTTGGGGTGGAAAGTTTTAATTTTCAGAATTTTCCCTGTGGTTTTACCACCCAAGATTCCTCCAAAATTTCAAGTTTCTAGCTCATCGGGAAGTCTATTAAAATTCGTATCCATATATAGATAATAGATACATATTTGAAACCGTACTGCAGGTAAAAAAATCAAATTATCAAACCGGTAGTACAAATCTACATAATTATAATTTAAGAAACAATCGATATATTGAACAGCACAAATTAGAATTCTATGAGAAAAAAACTAGTTTTATTGGCACTAAGTTATTATTTAGTCTACCCGAAAATATTTTCCGAGAGAAAAATTTTGATGTTTTTAGGAAACTTTTAAAAGAGTTTTTGTAGACATTGTCCCTGTATTCATTTGACAATTTTTGGAACTCAGGAAGAAATTAAATTTAATTATTTATTTGATACCTTAACATTAAAAAATGTATATATATATATATATATATATATATATATATATATGTATAAACAATAAATTAGGGAATATGTATTTAATTAAAATTGCGTGTATTTAATTTTGAGATATTTTAGTGTTATTATGCTAGATATGTTCTTCTCTTGACACTGTTTGATGTATCCTTGTATATATTGTACATGAATAAAGATGATTTGATTTGATTTGATATACAGGGTGTTTCCAAATTGTCTGGACATATTTTGCGGACTTGCTCCTTGGGGCAATAGTCGAGGAAATATATGAAAAAAACACCTAACCCTGAAGAAATTCCTATAAGGGAGATTTTTGCGTTTTTCTGTCATATTTTATGTGCTGATTAACATACTAAAAGTTTACCAAAGTTTGACCACCGGAAGTGCTTCATTTTCAAGATGGCGTCCAAGAAGGTGACAATAGCATTAAAGATATAGGAAACAAATGCCATTGGTGATGTATAAATGAATCTGATGTCATAATACCACTGCCGATAATTGAAGGGAGGTATGAACTTCAGTTTTTGTAGGTTAAAAAATCGGCCACCATCTTGAATCCGCCATATTGGATGAATAAATTATTTTCAAATGTAAACATAGTGTTGTGACACATAATTTCAAACTAGATTTTCACGCAGTATACAATGCCGAAATCCGTTTTTGAAAATGTTGACTCTTTTTCAAGATGTACCCAATCAAAGATTATTCCCTATATAATCCTTATGGATGTTTCGAGCTTGGAATATTTTTTGGGATTTTTTTGGACTATTTTCCTTATAGTTCCGGATGTAATCAAAGTACGTTGTTCGTTCTAGTCTTAAAATATTCGGTAGTATTTTGGCTTCCATATAAGCAACTTATCAATTGATTCAGATTCATTAGGGATGAGTTATGATACCTTTATTAACCATAAAATGTGATTTTTGTAAATTCAATATTCAGTAAAAATTGTATATCTCAGATTCTAAACAAGATATAAACTTCTTTCTGGTCTTAATCTGATCAGTAAAATATAAGCTTTCATTTGAGCTTCATTTGATAATGAAAATAGGACAATTTTAAGCCGAGGTATATTATTTTATTTAACATAAAATTTAACGTTTTTAGCATTCAACCTTCAGTTGAAGACATATATCTCACGCTCTAAGTGAGACATAATCTTCATTAAAGTCTCAAATTAAATGGTAAACTTTGGGGTTTCTTTTGAGTTATTGATCTTGAAAACCAGTCAATTCTAAGAAGAGAAATAATCCTTTATTCAAATTAGAATGTAATTATTTTAGAGTTTTGTCCTTAAGTAAGGACTCATATCTCAAGTCCTTGAACAGACACAATCCTTTTTAAGGTTTTAAATAAGTTGGTGATTGATCGGCCTTCATTTGAACTATTGATCATGAAAATCGGACAGGTCTTACCTGAGTTATAGTCCTTTATTGACAGCATCATTTTAGAAAAATCTTATCTTATGGTCAAAAAAGGTGCCATAGCTCATTCCTAATGAATCTGAATCAATTAATAAGTTGCTTATATGGAAGCCAAAATACTACCGAATATTTTAAGACTAGAATGAACAACGTACTTTGATTACATCCGGAGCTATAAGGAAAATAGTCCAAAAAATCCCAAAAAATATTCCAAGCTCGAAACGTCTATAAGGATTATATAGAGAATAATCTTTGTTTGGGTACATCTTGAAAAAGAGTCAAGATTTTCAAAAACGGATTTCGGCATTGTAAACTGCGTGAAAATCTAGTTTGAAATGATGTGTCACAACACTATGTTTACATTTGAAAGTAATTACTTCAAAATTAAATGCTATTGTCACCTTCTTGGACGCCATCTTGAAAATGAAGCACTTCCGGTGGTCAAACTTTGGTAAACTTTTAGTATGTTAATCAGCACATAAAATATGACAGAAAACGCAGAAATCTCCCTTATAGCAATTTTTTAAGGGTAAAAACCCTATTTTTCCTTAACTATAAGGTAAACATAAAATGCCATATAAGTATGGGTCTAAAATGCCTAGATTTCCGTCTGTCGGTCTGCTTGTGGTTTTTAAAGACTTATTTTATATCTTGGGCATTTTTCAAGAAAGAAACTTCAAAATTGGTAAAAATATGTAGATTAGAGGGTAAAAAGAGCTTAAAAATTTCGTTCAAATATCTCAAGCCATTTACATATGGCGGCCATTTAAAATCTTTAATGCCAAATTTCATGAAAATCGTAAATATTAAGAAAGTTGTTTTTATAGTCAAAAAGATAGAGAATCTTAATCCAAATCAAATGAGACCTTGTTTGTTAAAATCGAATCACAAACAACCGAGTTATCAGTTTTTTCTACATTCGGTTATAATAAACCTAACTTAAGAGCAGTATGGCCGTCTATTAAATTGCGTAACTGAATGTAGAAAAACTGATAACTCGGTTGTTTGTGATCCGATTCTAACAAACAAGGTCTCACTTGATTTGGATTAAAATTCTTTATCTTTTTGGCCATATAAACAATTTTCTTAATCTTTACGGTTTTCATGAAATTTGGCATTAAAGATTTTAAATGGCCGCCATATTGAAATGGCTTGAGATATTTGAACGAAATTTTTAAGCTCTTTTTACCCTCTAACCTACACATTTGTACCAATTTTGAAGTTTCTATGTTGAAAAATGCCCAAGACATAAAATAATCTTAAAAAATCACAAACAGACCGACAGACGGAAATCTAGGCATTTTAGTCCCATACTTATATGGCATTTTATGTTTGTCTTAGCCCAAGGAGCAAGTCCGCAAAATATGTCCAGACAATTTGGAAACACCCTTATATAATAAACATTGTTTGTTAACAGTAAACCAATGTTTATGAATGCAATGAATTTATCTTCCGAATCCTAATATCTCGGATGTGGGGAGGGGGTTGGTCGCAGTTAAGGAGGGGGGCGTAGTCATTGGCCCATGGGGGGGTGAGTCATTGCCCCAGGGGGGGTAGGCACCTCTGTCTAATACTGTACTCAGTGTTTGATGATAAGACTATGTCGTAAATTTCTTTACGCTCATAAGTTTTTATATATAAAATCACGTTAACAACTCAAAACTAAACGGAAAACTGCTTTCTACATCGCATTATATTACGATACCATATATACATGTGAATCAATACTAAATATTTATTTTTGTATGGGCAGACACTGTCGGGTCAATCCTGGGATTTAAGTTTTTCAATCCCGAAATCCTGGAATTGAAAATATTGTCCGGGATTGGATTCCCTAGTTGTTAAGAAAAGACTTAATTTCCTAGCTGTCAAAATATCACAAATTTAATATTTTTCTGTTTTAGCGAATTTCCCCTATAGGGAAGAAGCTATTACCGTAGGTCTCATGGTAAGACCTAAGCTCGGGACCACTATAACTTTTCGTTTTGGGGCCCCCAGAAGCGAAAAATACTATTCGTTCGAATTTATATATATATATATATATATATATATATATATGTGTCTGTTAGCACGATAGCGGCCGCAAAAATGGTCCGATCTTCATGAAATTTGGTACGGACATGTAAAGTGGTAATCAATTGGACGAGTTCGTGAACCAGCCCGATCGGACCACCGGAAGGGGGGGTAAAGGGGGATAAACCCCCCAAAAATGGGTTTTTTTGAGTTTTTTACATAGAAAAATAAAATTTATCTAATTTTTGTGGGCACCATTGAATTCAGCTCAAAAAACAAACAATTTAGTATTTTGAAACACTGCTCTATGTCCATTGGTTACCGAGATATTGAAAGTGGTAAACACAGTACGTTGTCCCAATGTTAACCTTATGGGAAATAACTAAAATTCTATATCTCGCTTATTTCTCAACATATCTCAATAAAACTTGATAAATAGCTTCTTCTAGTTCAGATTTACTAAATATTGAATTAAAACCACCCAGTTTTAATATACCTGTAGCAGCACACCTGCATACTCATTCCCCATGTTATTCTTATGGAGCTTACAAAAACATGTCAAATCTCGCTATGTAGGATTGAAATATGTTGTTTTGCATTTGAAATTCGCTGAGTATGCAGGTCTGCTGCAACGGGGGTATTTCATTTTAATGTCCATATTGTCCAACATCATCTAGTCTAGATCTTCTTAATATTTTGTTTTGTAAGGTGCCTTTTTGTAGGGGGGGGGGGGGTAAAAGTAAACGACTAAGCTGGTAAACAAACGCTACTCGACTCACCCGTACGTCTGGGCCACCTCAGGCCTATAGGTTAACCTAGACTAGTAGGAGCCTAGACCTAGTGCGACCCCGATACGCACAACACTGAATTACCACTTTACGAAATATCCTGGGCAATAACTCATTTACCAAATTACTGTACGCCATAAAACCACTTTAATTACGATGACAATGACAGTTATAAATTACAATAGACCAGTAAACACTTTGTTTAAACCCGAACTACAGGGGTGCCCACAGCATGTTTTGATGTCGCAAGTTGCGACATCAGACACATTTTGGGGGGGATTAAAAAAACTAGGGAAAATGGGGGGGATTATTAAAATATAGGCACAGTTTTTATCTGTCTCGAAAATTTGTAATGGTCAAATAGCAATAATACGTTCAGGTTCAATTGTCAAAAGTTAGACGACACGACTGTTGTTGACGTGTTACCGTACTGTCGGTCGGGTCGGGCTGTGCCCATACTGGTAAAATATCCCATATCCTGTGGTCGCGTGGTGCAATGCTCGTAGTTTGCCGTTTCGCCGCTACGCCGCGCCGCCGCTCCACTCCCGGCTCCCGCTTGTCAACGCCAATACCAATCCCTACAGGCCGGGGACACACACGGCGTTTTTTTAACGCGCGGTAAAAATGCCGCTCGCCCGTATTGCATTGATTTCAATGAACGCATTCACACGGGGCGGAAGAAATACCGTGCGATAATATTGCCGCTGGCGGTTTTGCCGTCGCTCAAAGGCAGATTTTTTTCCGCTTTGTCATCACAGTGGTGTATGCAATTAAATTGGAGGGTACACATTTGGCGGATTTTTTACCGTCGCCATGGTCAGACGGCAAGACACTCTAAACATGGTACCGAGTCGATGACGTCAGGGGTTCTGTGATCAACATAATGGTATTATGCATTTAGTGATCACCCTCCGTCTTCTCTCAAAATTAAAATGGTATCATGATTGGCGATATTTTTTCCGTGGCATTTTTTTTACCGCCACGTTTGTACGTACTCCGATTTCGTCGGCGGCGGCGCAGACATTCACGCGATATTTTAACGCGAGGTAAAAATGCCGCTCGCCCGTATAGTGCACTTGATATAAATGGACGCGTTCACACAGGGCGGAAGAAATACCGCGCGATAATATTGCTGCTGGCGGTCGTTTTGCCGCCGATCGAAAGCGGATTTTTTTCCGCTTTATCATCACAGTGGTGTATGCAATTAAATGGGAGCGTACACATTTGGCGGATTTTTACCGCCGCCATGGCCCCAGACGGCAAGACACTCTACACATTGTATCATGTTCAGGAGTTCTGTGATCAGCATATGGTAAAAAGGATTTGGTGAACACCCACCGTCGTCTCTCAAAATTAAATGGTACCATGATTGGCGATAATTGTTGACTGGCCAAAGTCAATGCATCAATTAGAAGTCCAACCAATAACGGTTTATCGGAAAATCAAAAGTAAAATAAAGAAAAGAAAACCAAAAGGTCGTAATTGTAGGATCGATTACAGCGATCGCAATCCTCTTATTGCAATAGGATATTATTCTTTTCCGCTCAACAAACCCGATTCCCACCGAGCCCCCAAGTTTGTTGAGGTCAGGTAGATGTGGGACAAAAAGAAAACTACAAAATCGCGGGCAGCAAGTACAGCGGGTGAGTGAGTGCGCTGCGCTGTTAGCGAAATTACTGTTTGTTGTTTTGGTTAGTTAATCAAATATATCATCATATGGTATGGTAAACACAAATTTACACGTAATAAGCCCTGAGAAACGTAAACAAAGCTTTGACAGTTCTACAAAAACATTTCATTCAGTCATTTCAGCTGAGGTTTTAGCAATTTTATGAGTTTACAGTTTTTGCCGCCCGCCGTATTTCGTGCTCTCTACACCCGTATTCTAGTCCCATCCTATTAGCTACTAGCCAGCCAAACCTCAAGTTTTGTGCATTTCCTAGTTTTCCTTTTTTTAGCGAATTTCCCCTATAGGTAAGAAGCTGTTACCGTAGTACTCATGGTAAGACCTAAGCCCGCGACCATGATAACTTTTAGTTTTGGGGCCCCCAGAACCAAAAAAAACACTATTCGTTCATTTTCATCCATATATATATATATATATATATATGTGTGTGTGTGTGTCTTTAAGCACGATAGCGGCCGTAAAAATGGCCCGATCGGAATGAAATTTGGCTCAGACCTGTAAAGTAGTAATTATTCGGACGAATTCGTAAACCAGCCCGATCGGACTACCGGAAGGGGGGGTTAAGGGGGGGGAAAACCCCCTAAAAATGGGTTTTTTGAGGTTTTACATAGAAAAACAAAATTTATCGAATATTTGATGGCACCATTGAATTTAGCTCAAAAAAACAAACAATTTAGTATTTTGAATCACTGCTCTATGTCCATTGGTTACCGAGATATTAAAAGTGGTAAACACAGTACGTTGTCCCAATGTTAACCTTATGGGGAATAAGTAAAATTCTATATCTCGCTTATTTCTCAACATATCTTGATAAAACTTGGTAAATGGCTTCTTCTAGTTCAGATCTACTAAAGAATGAATTAAAACCACCCAGTTTTAATATACCCGTAGCAGCAAACCTCTGATATTATGTAGGTGCCTCTTAAATCTCAAAGGGCTGCCAAACCTCCATTTACTCTACACAATTCTTCTGACTCTTCCAGTGACGAGCTGTTCAGCAGAGAGGACAATGAGCAGGTTGAAAATCGTGAAAAATCGTCTTCGAAGCAGCTTAGGTGACGAGTGACTCTCTAGCCTGATGATTCTGTGTTGTGAAAGTGACACTTAAAAGAAATCACCAATGAGGAAATATTGAATCTGTTTGCTTTATCAACAGACCACAGAAAAAAACTACTGTTCAGAAAATGATATGTAATATAAATATTTACAGATATAAATATGTTACAATATCACCCATAGCCATATGTTGTTTTAATCTCCAAGATATTACTTTATTTTATAGTCTGCACATGTGCAAATGACTAACATAGTGGGGTTAGCTTTTTGCCTCACCCAATCATGCTAGAAGTATACAGCATCTAAAATTATAAATGCTTTATTGTTCCACTTGGTTACGAGGGTAACAATATCTCTCATACTATCCAAAGAATTTAAGTAGGCCTAGGTATCGACGCCAAGTTTTGGGGGGGATTTTGCGACATGGACCATGGGGGGGATGGGCACCCCTGCGAACATAACCCCGTAGCGTTTGTTGACAATCATTGAGGGTAGCCATCTTGAGGCTTCTTTTCTCCGACTGGCTACCCAGCGATCAGCTGTTTCTTACGTCACGGGGTGAACAGCTGATCACCCCCTACTTTGGGAAATCCAGGAAGGGAGAGGTCCCGGACTGGACTCCTCGTGGCGGTTATTCGTTGACCAGCCGCCGAGACGTACACGACTCGAGACACGACGCTCGACTCGACGACGGTCAAACACGATACGGAGGTACGATTCCCTCGTTATTTACGTTTCGTTGCTTAACTTTTAACGTTACTAACACGTTTATCGACCCGACTCACGGGAATTTTCCGATAGAGACGAAATTACGGACTTTTAGACGAATTTACGTCCTCACGAACCTGTCCGAGGTTGTCGTGGGCGATCTTTCTTGAATAGTCGTATAGCTTAATTCACGTTCTTGTTAGGCCTAGCCTCTCTCACCTTTACGAAAATATGATAGCCTTGAATACTAGACGATTTAGTCGCATTTACTTAGTGCAGTAACTTAATTTTTCGTCTACTCCGTACTTGCACTCACGTCGCGACAAGTCACGGGGCACGTGCTACGCCACGGCAACCCAATTAATAAACTATTAATTGGGTGACGCACTGAGCGGTTACGAACAACGTTCGGTTAGGCCTTACGCCTACGAATAAACCCCGGAACGATTTAATTATAATTTTCACGATTTCCGTGAAGAGTCACGGGTCACGCTACGGCTTTAAGCCTAGCCCGTGGTAACCCAAAACGGTTGGGTGGAGCCTCTTGTTCATTGTAACCCTTTAGCAAGCGAGGGTG